>BMAO01035426.1:0-39050 GCA_019973975.1 Trichonephila clavata | reverse complement strand
CTTATTATCTAATGTAAAACTGTGTTTCCTATTTTGTGTTGTGATCTCAATTTAACTTTTGACTTTTCTCTACACAGATAAGATTACCGTACATTTTGAAGTCCTGGAAAGGCCATTTTAGAGAAGCTGGACGTCGAATTGGAATCCTGCTGTCTTGGACCATGATCTTATTAGCAGTCCGACTAAAGGTCATGAGTGTTCAATTACCTGTTTTACTAAGTAAGCAAAGCGTTATTTCATATTCATTAACAGAGCTCATATAATTTTGCGCATATATATTGTTCCAGTAACCTTAAGACTAAACTTGTACTGATTTGGCTTTCAGTTATTAGTACTCATCGAATACATTCATATCAAGAAACAGCTGAATGCAAAATTAGAATATTTTACTAATATGTTTTTGTGTTTGTTCTCTTTTATCTGGGAGTTGTTAATCTTTTTTTTTGTGTGAATAATAGGCAGAAATATTTTTTAAAGAAAATCCTTCTATTATTTAGATATTGGAATTGCACTGGTTATCCTATTATGATTACAAAATGATACAGTGATTATTTACAAATACAGAATGCCTTTCCCGTATAGCAATTTACATTTCTACATATAATTTGTATGTTTGAATATCTTTTTGAAATTGAGAATAACTTATTTTCAAAGAAAATTTGAATATTTTTCGGTGAGAATCGTTATTCATTGTTATTTGATCGTAATTCAGTGAAGATCGTTTGGTTTTGAAATGCGGTATCCAACTTCATTTGGGACATTAGGCATTTTGAAATGTCATCGAAAATTATAGCATGATCTCAGGTACTAAGAATTTTAGGTTATCTCGAAAGTAATTGCTACATAAGAAGCATTTTGGAATTCAAAGTTATATCTTTTCCCACGCATTCCAAAAGATGAATTTTAATGAAACAATTTTCACCTATACATACTCTTTCTTTTCAATATAAAAGATACAGCTTCTTCTTTACCGTGCCTGTTCATTGGGTACGTAATCGATTGAATATGCTTAAGATATCATCTGAAGGTGTGTGCTGATACATGCGTGCGAACTTTTTATTTGAGTAGAGACAGTTAAAACAATTCTGTCAGTGGCAGGTTCAAGATAAGTTTGACTTCATGTTACGTCATATAAGGCATTTCTAGTGTGATTGAACAGGTTTTTCTGCCGAGTATATTTTGAAAAAGAAATACATCTAATTGTGTTCCCCTCCATATGCCTGAGTCCTTAAGTCAGCGATCTTATGGATTTTGTTTTACTTCATCCGTTTCCTGATTATTTACAACAGCAAAGGCACTCTAGTAGTGTGCTCTCGAGGGTTATTTATATTTCATGAGTCATTAATGTTGTTGCAGTTTTTGCAAACGTGATTATACTTAATCGTTCATTGTCCTATTTATATACACAACGAGTTGAGGTGATTTTTATTGACGTTTCACTTTAAAGCAAAACAAAAGCTATTGGCAATGAAACTTGTAATTAAAAACCATAGTCAAATAACGATAACGATACCAGAGCTGCCACCTCAATCTCTAAATATCCACACCATTTCAACAGGAGAGCATTGTTCCACGACTGATTTAGTGCATCAGCTTCTCCAAATCGCAGGTCTTTAAGGGCACTAGAGCTCAATTTCACGACTTTGCAGCCACGAGTTCATGATCATGACCACTCAGCTGTAACGGCAACAAATAATGTGTTGAGTTGCGTTACACATTGTTACACATTAGTTATACATTTGATAACAATTTGAGTATTTCATATATACATATGTATACATTCTTAAAATAATTTTTTGTTTATTTAAGGTTCGATAACCCAGCTGCAGCTGCTGAAACGCCTACTCGTCAACTAACTTTCAACTTCCTAATCGCTTTGAACAGCTGGTTGCTCCTATGTCCAGCTGATCTTTGTTGTGACTGGACAATGGGCAGTGTACCTCTTATTCTATCCTGGAATGATCCTCGAAATCTAGGCACTCTGACGGTGTATGTCATCTTGTGTGCCATTCTATGGAACATTTTTTGGGTGGATGATACGCGGTCGAGGATATTATTGATGGTAAGTAGGTTATGTTAGTGATGCTGAAAACATTATTTTAGGTATTAAAAATTTACACTAAGGATCGGTTGATATATTATTTAAGTTATAAGGTACTAAAATAAATACGATTTTAAAATTAAAAAAAAATACTCCTAATAAAAAAAATAAGTATTTATAATAAAACATTAGAATTTTGACATAAACTACACGTGTATCGGTATGTCATCTTTCTTATTTCCACACCATGGAGAAATTTTCATACGGTTTTTATTTAATGTGTAGATGCCTTGAGTTTTGTATACCTTTATAAAAACATTGACCCGTTCCCGTAACTTTCGACTTAAACAGTATCTTATCAGTATCTAACAGTATCTTAAACAGTCTTCGAAAGTATCTTATTATAGTGTTGAGCATGCGGAAAACTGGTTTCTATTATTGCATTATTGGCTACAAATCGTAGAGTTAGGCAACATATTTCGATTTGACGAAATTGGTCGAGGATATTATACGTTAACCAAAAAAATTATTTTCTAAGTAATTAGTTTTGATTCAAAACATTTTTTAAAATTTTTAATGGCTGCGGATTGGTGTTTTACCATTGCACACCTAGTACATTCCGTATCTCTTTTTAGTGCTTTTTAAGCTGTATCTCTTTTTAGTGCGACGCCATATAGGCGGATACCAATCACTGCTGGTAATTTTGACGCCCAGTTCCTCCCTAGAAGGAGGCACCTGAGCTCTGACGATGCGAACCTGTACTAGGATTTAATTTGGCTGAGAGCACCCAAGTCAAATAGACACTCTAGGGATTTTTTACATGCCTTTGGTTCTAAGCATTAAATAATGATAAAAGTACGTTGGCTTATTTGAAAGACCTTTTACAAGGCTTATTGCCATATTTGAAAGACCTTTTTGACCTGTCGTATAATCATACAACATGGCCGCTGTCGATTTTCAGCGTCATGAAAATCCACCGACTTCGGCTTGGATACAAAAGACCCGCAATCTTGGGGAACAGAAGACCCGCAACCTTAGGTACAGAAGGCCTGCGACAAACCAACCACGCCACGTTGCTTACTTGCTTTTTCAAAGAGCATGCTGCAATTTTGAGAAAATAAAAATATATTTTCTTACTAATTTCAATAGCAACTAAAATTTTGATTTGTATATCATAAGATCACCGCCTTATTTTTAACATTAGAGATGCTATTATAAAACAAGGATGAAGATCTTTGAGATAAAATTTTACGCCGTTTAAACTCGTTTTGGACTTCGTTAAAATTAAGTACTTTAACAGTAAGGGAATACAATAAATCTCGAGGCTTCCAAAATAAGCTCTTTTAGAGAATTTCCCCGTAACACTAGTTGTTAAAGTGGTCGTCAGTTATTTTATGCAAAATCCTCTGGTTTCACAAGCGGTTTATGAGATTAATACCATGACAATTAAATATTTGAATGCAGCATGTCAAGCTCTGTAATTTAATCCGTTTCGATGGAGTTTGAGCGTTTGTTGCTATTTGGAAAGTGTGGATGATTGATCTGGATGCGAGACTTGATTGCTAAGCTATTCATCGGTATCCTGGTTTAAGCAGATAAAAATTGTTCTAGAATGCGATAAACGAGTATTAGGTAATCTTCTGTAACATTTGTCAAACAGTGTGTACTGCTGATTTATAACTTATAATAAACTCATTTGTAGTAGCTGTTTAAATGATTTTGAAGATATAGCAAGTGAGAGTAACGCTGTTTGATCCTTCATTTTATTAGTATAACATAATTTAAGGTATCCGACTACTTGCGACAACTTTTTTTTTTAAATGGAGATATGTGGATTTTTTTGTGGTTTTTAAATTTGTTTAGTACATTTTAAGAAAAATATGCCAAAATTTAGAAGAGAAAAAGAAATTATTATTACTAAAATGTGGGGAAAAGTTGGTAAAAAGTTACAAAAAATAACATAAACGGGGTCCATTCTGTACCCAAAAGTTTATGAACAAATTTTCAATTTTTTAATTATGATGTATTGTTATGTTATTCATTTTTGAAACGGCCTTTAGGGTAAGAGATATTTTAGTTTTTACAAAAAACTAGAGCACTTTATCTTAGTTACTATATGAAATTGCTTAATAAAACAGTGATTATATTAACATAAGGGACTGTAAATTTTCTAACAAAACAGTGATGGATAAATCTGAAGGTTAAACACTTCTACTGTTATACAGAACATGAACAAAAAATTTGAGTTAATTATTTTCCAAAACTTTTTGAGCAATCGCTGTCCCCATTTGAGCCATTTAAAGAAAAACATATTTCGTGTAAAACGTGTTTTAATGTATGACATCTTTCTTAAAGTAATGGCATCTGCTTTTACTAAGATACTTGTACTTTTGTTCTAGTTAACGGAAAACAATAAACTTGGTATTTTTATAAAGCTAATAAGATGGCCTATAAAATTAAATCATTAAAACAATTTGTGTCAATTTTTAGCAAAATTCACAATTTTAAGGTAGTTGGACACTTAAAGTAATATTCTATTGTCTAATATGAATCATAATCTTAGTTTGGTTAATAAGGGTAATGTTGACTAAAATTCTTGAGAACCGCTATTTTACAGTTGTTTTTCGAAAATACTTATTATAATTCCTTGGGGTTAATGAAACAACTTAGGAGATGACAAAAAGTAAAAATAAATTTGGCGTGTTAATTTACTCCAGGCACAATTTGTTCCGCATTTTCAATTAATTAAATATTGATTTTTGGGTTTTGTGGAAAGAATGTTTTAGTAGAAAAAATCTATACACTTGGGAAGTTTCTATGAAAGCAGGCAACGGGATGTGTGTGTGTGGAAATTTTTATATTTATAAATACATTTTTATACTGAAGAAAGAACCAATTGATTCGCTTTGCACATACAAATACTTACATGTAATTGTTCCTGCACCAAATCATTTAATGATACATGATTAGTAAAATTGCTCATTGTATTAATTCTTTTAATTTTGAATCTAAGAAAATGTTTTGAATTTAATACATACTATATGTCCGTAGATGCGTTATTTATTGCAGATATTCTTTTAGAGTATAGAGGTCCGAAATATTTTTTTTTGTATTATGTGCCTGTTGAATGTAAACGTTTGCTCGAGACAGTAAAAAAAAATACCGAAGACGCAGCATGCCTTATACTTTTAATTTTACAAAAAAACTATTAATTTTTAAAACTATTATCCTCGACTACCAAAGGAATGCTTCAGCCTCTGATTGGAGAGCAATGATCTCTTGATCATAATAATTTAAAATCTTTCCAAGCTAAACACGAAATAACAATAAATAATAAAGAACTGTGTTATCTCAATATTTCTTATGAAAATTATATTTATAAAGATATCTTAGTAATATTTATAATTACCACATAAAATCCGGCGTATAACACACACAGTACTTTGAAGTTGCAGTTATTAGTTTTTAGATATATTCGCCACCTGCTCCTACGCGCACCTACTTTTTTCACGTAGAAAACTGTAATGTGAGTCTGCAAGGATCTTATATTTTAAAGCTATTTATTCGAGGTATTATACCAAGCGTTTGGAAAAATAGTAAACTTATAGAGCTACAACCCTTTAAGTTCATAAGGAATGTTATTTCTTTTAAATGAACAGTATTTAAATACATTTAGAAGTCTAATATTTTTATGTTAATCTTTTTTTTTTATAGCTACCATTTTTATGTTCGGTGTATAGTGCGTACCTGTAAATTTCGTTCTTATCTTTTGTGTTAAAAATGCGCGTTATACGCCAAATTTTATGTTACTTAATCCATTTCAGAAATTTTATTTTGTTCAACTGATTCGGAGCATTCATTTCCTGAAATATATTTATGTAAATATGCAAATAGCAGAAGTGAACTGTTTTTTTCACTATAATATGTAACATATTTATTTATAATATAAGTATTATTAAATGCATGCGTATCGATTCTACGGCCTTTATAAAAATTCGTAATCGTTTTAAATAAGCGGAAAAAAGACTATTTGTCTGTTTAATACCCTTTTGTCCATCTGGTAAAGTGGTCAGTTGCGCTGAGTGCTGTGCCGTAGGGCCTGGGTTTTTAAGGTTGTTTATGTATGTATATTGCTTGTGCTGCTTGGGGCACTATAAATAGCCGTCGAGCCGCAAGTCCTCTCATGAGATTGGTAGAAGAGGAAGAGATGTGAAAGGCCACTCCCAGGTAGTTCTCTCTCAAAATTGGGGTGGAACCGAGTCAAATCGTACTGTCTCCTGTGTGGTGCTGAAAGCTACTACTAACGACAGGCGTAAACTAGCCCTTTGCCGCAATGAATTTCGTGGGCCTCGATCTGACACTGTCAGACAGGTGCCATTAACAACAACAAACGCAGTACCTATTTATACCATGCAACCAATTCTAAATCTTGATTTCCTGATGTATGTTTATTCAAATACGCAAAAAGCTGCAGTGTATTATATTTCCCAGTTTAATTTATATTATCGCTTGGGGATACATTTAAAAATAGGGACTGATGTGTTACATTCTACTTTCTAAAGATGAGCAACTGGCAGTTATCTTAATAAACATGAACTTAACATAAAGTATACCAACACCATTGGTTCTTCAAGTAAGGGTTTAGTCCGGCCCATGACCTATTTGGTGACGCATGCCATAAGTCACACAGATGAGTCATAAATCGTCAAGTCACTCCGACACAAAATATACATTCCTAGCATCTCTTCTCCCCAATAGTAGACCATCTTTTATGAACACATGTATAGAAAAGCCACGTATTAAGCGAAATATATGGGCAACTGATAACAAATGCGGCCGGTCTATAGTCCACTTGAAGAAGGAAATCAATAAAAGTGTCTTTTTGCTTGAGGAACAGGGAAACACAAAGAAGGGATGGCAGGCAGATGATCATCAAAGAGGCTACGTTACAGGAGAGACACGCAGAAACATTACTATACAAAACATGTAAGCTCCAACCTGTTTGCTACAGGACTCTACATGGTAGTGAGTGTTCGAATTGTCAAGAGATATATAAGGTAACTTCGAATTTTCACGGGATGTAGTCTGGCCAGCGGCAGATTTTACTTCGGATTATTAAGTGTACCAATACGTATTGTTTTAGTTCGAAATATCAAGAATTTTTCCAGGAGCTGAGAACATACTTCAAATTAGTGAGAGGTTCGTATTACCAAAGTTTTGAATTAGCGAAAGTCGCTGTACATCTATTTTTGAGATTACCGGTCTGGTGTTATAAACGAGCCTTATCAACGATTATGTCTATCGTAAAACTATAGAAACGTCCCAAGAAAGACAATGCGTGAGGGATGAATAACACTAAGCTTAGAGTATTTGAAATAATTTTTTTTTCTTGCTTAATCAGGGAGGAAGTCACGGTTTATAATTTTTAGAAATCTTGTAGCCGTCATTGCGAAAATTTGAAAAAAAAATTGTAAACATTTTTTTTTTATTTGAGAGCGAATAAATCTTGATATCGAAAATGAGTTTCGAGAAAATGGTACTAATAGTTGTTATTTAGAAGTCTTTTCCTTATTCCTTTTACTGAATTTTTTTTGAGTTAAAGGTGTATCTGTGCTGTAGTAATACATTTTTTTTAGAATCTTTGATGCCTATTAAAGTATTCAAAATTTAGAAAGGTCTTTTAAAATATTCGAAATTTAGAATTGACAGTTGTGAAAAATAAGAATCTCTATAAAATAATTTGAACGTCATTAATGATTTTTCTCTTTTTTATCCGTGATAAATAAATGCATAATGTTATAAGCTAACCAATGGAAAAAAATCGCTTTCATTAGTTTTTTTTGTATAAAAATTTGTTCCTTAATAATAATACTTTCACTTGTACATTTTTGTTGTTAATATTATATTATTTTACAATAAAACATTGAACGTATATCCAATACTCATTATTTAAATATAGTCTCAGTTGTATGTGTGTGAGTTTTTGAATATCATTTTCTTTTATTTGTATATTTTTTTTACATGGGCTAGAAACACTTTCTGAAAGTGCGAATTTCTATTGACTTAATTAAGCAAAAATATATTCTATAGGAAGTATTATGATTCTAATCACATTTCTATAAAAGGTTATTAATGTAAGTGGCTCAAAAGGAATTAATTAAGTCCTTAAGATATTAATTGAACAAACACAGTTGGATGATTTATAAGGGAAAATGTTATTATGGAAGAAATAACTATCATATAATAGCCCCTTAAAATTGAGCGTCTCAAACATTTGCTGATATAAAACTTTTGCTGTTTTCCAAACATATTTTTATACTATCCGAGAGATAATTATTTTCAAATATAAGTGAAAAGTTGTCTGATAATTTGTTTCATTTTTCGTATCTGCTTTTACCAGCAATGAACCAAAGTTTTAAAATCACCAAATGGAAAGTTTTACCTAGAACAAATTTAGCCACTAGCAGCTGTATATTTAAAAAAAAAGAATTGTGACACTGGAAAACATTCTTTTTGGAGGAATTAAAAATAATTTTTAAAATTGAGCTTATTCACCTAAATCAACAACATTAAGGCAAGCTTAAGATTGAGGAGCTGATCAATATGTTGATAACTAAAACAATACCTGTCAGGTCTTTTACCTGATAATTATTTTTGTTTTTGATGCATTTTAGGAACTTCAAATTGCTTATGGCAAAAGTAGAGCCATTTGTTGTTCTAATTTGAGTTGAAACAAAAAAATGGTTTTGAGTTGTTATTCATGAGTTTTAGAAAATTAATAACTATAAACTATCTAGAGAATTTATATTTATTAAGCCATTTATACGTTTTGAGTGATAATTTTGAGATCTTGAAACAATAGACTGTAATCACAATTCTTATCTGAGATTTCGAATTCCATTACGATACAATACCATTTGGTTGGTTTTCCTGTGAGACTTTAATATAAATACAAATTTTGTTTCATAGTGACGAGAACTGAGAAAACTATAAAAAGAATTTTGAGAAATTTAATGTGTATCAGTTCTTGTAAACAGTATGTCTTTAGTGGCACCAAAATTCGAACTAATGTCGGCCATGAGTTCGCGATCAAGACTAAATATTGGCGAAGCGAAAATATGAACCTTTAAATGTAATCCAACTTTCAAAACAGACCCTTAATATTTTTTCCTATATCAGTGAATATCATTGAAAATATGTCTTAGTTTTTAATGTTATATGCAAAAAGGTATTGTTTAGTGGGTTTTTAATTGCATGTTAGGAATTAGTACATGTTCCATTAGAGAAATAGTCGACTGATAAGCATTCCCTGATAAAGCACATTTCCAAGTTTGATGTTCGTCATGTGTGATAAACGATTTAAGTTTATTATCATTGCGAATAATTTACCTCAGATGAATGGGTGCATTCAGGCATTACCTTGATTACTGTCGAAATTTATCACCATGCAGAAGGGAGATGTGTGTTATGCATGGGCTTGATTAGAATTGTAACAGGTGGCAGGGATTTCAAATGATTTTCATTCACATTAGCACTGACATTAAATGGGGCTTGTATCCGAAGTGAAATGCTTTGTAAGCATCTCTTTTGTAAAACAGCTTTTAATACATTGGCAGAAAACTTGCTCTTGAATTAATCAAGTTTACACTATCTAAGGCATATTTTACTGGTGAATTATATTTTTGAATGCAAATAAAATTTTTAAATATGGAATTTTATTTCAAATATATTTTCATGATTTGAATTGTACCGAAGAAGTGAAATGTATGTTTGTAAAACTAAACAAAAGACTCTTTTATTCGAATTTAAGTGCATTAAAAATTTGTTCTGTAAAAAATAAAATTAAAGAAAACATAATGATAATAATTTATCATATACAATTGAAATGCTGTAATAGTCTCGCATGTATGCCTAAAGGTGTAGGAGGATTGGAAGGAACACTAGCCATAGTTCAGCAAAATAATCTAATTTATTCTCAATATTAATCACCACACAAATTCAATCGATCCAGTATAAGAGATGCTCCCAATTAATCACTACGCAGATAATGAATGAGGTAAGCGAGATATGAGAACACTGTAATACTAACCACACTTACTCAAGGCGATCACTTTGACTTCTTAGCTATTTAATTTGAATGTAATCTCAATGAAAATTCGTCACCTTTAGTTATTCAATTATCAAACATCTGCGATTCACATTCAATTTGATTAATCTCTGCTCCGATAGCAGTCTATCTTATCTCTCTCACTAATCTGAAAACCTAGACTGTATATAGTGGTCCTAATTAACATAATTACATTTTCTTCTTCGAAGAGGAGTTTTATAATAAAATATTTTTTAAAGACCAGAGAAATTCCCCAAAAGGACTATTAGTAGAAGGAACTCAGATAGAACCGTCACAATGTTTGATGTGAAGAAAATAAGTTCAATAATAAAAAAAATGCCATTCATTCTTTGTTAAACTAAAGGAAATTATATATTAACTCTTAAGGAGCATGCAAGTATGCTAATGCTTTGCTAATTTTGTTGAATGGTTGTATGTTTGATTTTTGTTAATGATTGATTAATTTGGAAACCATTAATACTCGTTATCCTCCTGATGCATGGATTCATATTTTACTGACGGTTCCCTTCTGGAATTCACTCAGGGTGCTGGTGCTGGCATTTTATGTGACTAATTTTCTTTTTACCTACTTGTTGGCTCTCATACGACCCAATATGAAGATGAAGTTGAGGTTATCCATTTAGCCCTTCTGCAGCTTTCTGCTCGTCTCTGCCTTCCTGATAAGGCTGTAATTTTATCGGACTCAAGTTCTTCCCTTCAGGCCTTAAAAAATAACCTCAAGAAACAAAGTTCCCGAGTCCAGAACTGCAGGGAGCTACTGAGCAGAATTCAGACATAGGTAGCTTTCCAGTGGGTGCCATATCACTGTGGTCTTTAGGGAAATGAAATGGTGGACCTCTTGGCAAAAAGAGGCATATATATTCTCCAAAGGGCTTCCAAAAACCTACATTTTCACTCTGCTAAAGTAGAAATTTATAAGATCTATAAAAAATGCTTTCGTTGTACAGCTGCCCCCCACTAAAAATAAACCTTGGTGGGAGTTACTAAAACCTGACATGTATCTCGGACTCTCCTCGTGCTACTGCTGCTGAGTTTAGACTATTGACTGGCCATGACTGCCTTTGTGCTCATTTGTTTTGTTTCAATCTGATTGTCTCATCTTAATGTGTTTTGTGTGATTCTGGACAAGTCATGGACGCTATTCATTTAGATGTGAGTTCTGCACTTAAGAACTTGGATTTTGTAGAAGTATTGGAGAGCTCGTTGCCTAATGACTTGATGGTCAATGTCCAGCCATTTGATAAATAACTGATTGATTAATTCATTTAACTTTTTATACGTTACATTTATTGTGATTCTATATCTACGGGAATTATATTTAGGTGTAATTTTCCAGCCCTGGCACTTGAAATTCTATTATTTGTTAGGTTTGGATGATTAAATCCCCAAAACATTATTTCACAACATTTCACCGGTATATTTTAGAATATAATCAAATATATGAACAGAACTGAACAGTGGCGCAACAGCCCATGAGGGCCAAGGCCTACTGTGTTTATCTCAGTTTACGTGTCTTTAGGCTCTGGGGTGCATGTGCAGATGTTTCGGTCAAGTGGTCAGTCTGATGCGAAACCCCAGTGTTCAGTTCCCAAGCAAGCTTGGTACTCATTTATCGATCCACTGGAGGGATGAATGGCTGAGTCGACCTTGTCCAGCCCGGGATTTGAAAACCGGACATGAGACGGGGAAGTGTGGTACATCACCACTCAGCCACTGGGCATAATCAAGTATATACTTGATGGTATTTGCGAGGAAATTTTAAACAAATGTAAAATACAGTGAATAACATGCACATTTAACACAAAAAATACGATCGAAATTTACGATATCTATTATATGCCGGATATAAAAGCTTAAAAAAAGAAGGGAAGAAAAGAAGAACATAAAAAAAAAACTAGGCACTTTCATATATGGCAATATTGTTTATTTAAAAGAAATAACAGAAATTATGAACTTAAAGGGGTATAATTCTAGAAATATAGTGTTTTTTTCAAAAACCTGGAATAATATCTCGAATGAATGACTTCGAAGCATTAAAGCAACGCGCACAGGTTTCCGTAAAAAAAGAAGGTGCGAGGTGCACGGCGAATATACCTAGGTATTCGAAAACACTCCTTGAAAGTATAGGGGCGCGTTATATGCCGGATTTTATAGTATTGTAGTTATTTTCAGTCTTTTTTTGCGGCACACATTAAACTTAAAAAAAATAGCCTTGCAAGGAACACAATGTACTCTACAAAGGAACACATGGTCCAAAAAGGAAATTTGCCAAAAGTTTGAATATCAAAACTTCCATGTGTCATTTTGGGAACTAATCTCTCCAAGCACAATCGGCTTACGAGCTCTGCGTTATAGATCATTTCACCACGCCGATTAAACTTTTCAACTCAACAAGCACGTTGTGGTGAGCACTGATCATTAATTTAAATTGTTTCGAAGGAGCATAATAGTTTGCGCCGAGGTGGAAAGTGAACATCAGAATTCTTAATGCGATGCCTATTGAGTCCGATTGTTAAGTTGACCGACGATTAATCAATATGCACGGCGGTTGAAGATAAAAATTACTCTTGAATGTATTGTATTCACGGTATACAATTCTAATATTCGTATAATTTATTTTAAACTTATCCTGGTGATTTAGCGCAGAGTCGTAATACCTACGAAAGTTACATTTATTTACTCTTTTTACACAATTCTTAATTTCCACCTTGGCCATTCCAATAAATATGATGTTTACAATATTTTCATTTAATGCGTTGCCAACCAACAAAAGATGCAACCGCTGCAGTAGTTTATGTAAATATAAGTGAAACAATTCTCAATTTTTTCTTTATTTTGAGAGTTAAGTCTTTGTGAACTTATTTTTGGATTCAAGAAGATTTTTCTACATTTAAATTCTAAAGATGTCCATTATAGTACTTATGTAAAGAAGGGAAAAATTAAAATACATCATATAAAATCGTCAGTAAATTATCGTATTGTTATAAATGGCCATTACCTAGTTAGTTTTAATGGATAAGGTGAATAAAAATTTAAAACCAAAAGAAGATAGTAGAAGCAGTAGAGTTTATTAATAAATAATGATATTGTAAACTTTAACGCTTTGGTAAGTTTAATGTTGAAAGTCGTATGGCTTTGTTCAAAGATTATCTTGATACTTTTCATTTTTCTAAGCTTATTGTATTTATTTTTCTGTGTTTGAAACTTTGTTTTGATTTACTATGGAGTTGGGGACGGAAGACGAGAAATAGAGGTGATATTTGTAAAGAAATAAAATCACTTGATGCACTCTAGAAGCAAGAATAAGCATTTCCCGTTGTAGAGATTTGTTCAGAATACCTAGCTAAAATAAAAACATTTTTACTTAGTGTAAAAGAACGTGGATCATAATTTTTCGGTAGACGTATGCTCCAATTATTATGACATGTGTGTGTGTGTGTGTGTGAGCAACATCTTTTAGTATGTTACAAATATTTTTTGAATCTGACAGTATTTTGTTTCAAAGCATCTTTACCCTATTTTGCTTTGTATACATTAAGAACAAAGTAATTTTGAACTACGAAAATCAATGCATAAGCACATATTTATTGAGGTTTTCTGAATTTTTATTTCAAGGTATGGTTTATACTGACAAACTTTTATTAATAATAGAACGGTTTTTTTTTCAATCGCAAGATGGGTTTTACAGTTTGCTTCCTATCTTTTAAAACTGGATTATATCGTAGATTCGATACAAACCATTAAATTGAGCAACAATTTTCGAAAAAATAATTCGGATAAACGTTTTTCTACACTCTACACAAGATTTGTAATTGTTTTTATTTTTATTTTATGTAAGCAAAACATTCTATAGTATTAAAGTTTATTTCATGCCTTTAGAAGGGATTACTTTATGTAATCCCTTCATTGTCTCTGTTCATTTAATCATAAATTTTCAATAATTTTATACGGAGCATATAATTTCCATTTCTTCCAGACACTAAGAAATTTAAATTTAACTTATTTATCCCTGAATGTTTTGAGGAAAAATGCCAAATTACCTTCACAAAGCTCCGTTCGAAAAGCAGAATACTCTTGAGTTTGCACATTAATAATTTAAAATAGTTTTTGGTTTCGTCACGGTACTAATAGTATGTTTGATTATACAAATTGTAAATAAATATCTCACGAAAATAGATATATTATACGTTCAAAGTTGTCGCTTCAATTCGGAATTTGTTTTATAGATACGGTGATTATAGACGATGATTCTATTTAAAAAGGAATGCAATTTAAACTATCAATCTCTCTCTCGACTGTTTTACTGAGTGTGTTTAAGTAATAGAAAAGGAAATGAGAAAAACCCAATTTAGATTCTTGCATATATAAACAAGGAACTCCAGGAAATGAAGGAGGAAATTGAATTGACAAAACAGAAGAAAATGCTCCAACAAAAATCAGTGACTGTAAATATAGGAGTTTGCCTCACGTGATCTTTTAAATATCTAAATGGAATCCGTGAAATGAAAAATATCGTATTCTTCCAAATTTAGTGAAAGTTTTCGAGTTAAGATAAATAGTTTCAATTTGATAAACATAAAAAAACCTCCTTAGAAAAAAAATTACGTTTTTTTTCCCTTCATACAAATTTATTAATTTTATGTGAGAAAAATAAATATGTTAGAAGTCATTATAATACAGTCGATGAGATTTCCGCTACCTCAACAGTTCGGATATAACTTAGCCACGCCCTTGCAGGTCTTAAAAAACCCACGTGCAGACCTGTTCCAGAACGGTACCGAGCAAGACTTTATATCCCAAGCAGAAATTATTGCTACTGTCCCAATTAATGAAATAAAATGCCGAAAATAATAAAGACATTAACGTTGAGTGCATCGTACAAACTCCTAAAATATCATATAGTGAGGAACTAAAGGCTATTGAAACCGCCCTTTTGTTTTTCAAATAACAAGGTGCGTGGATAATAAACTTGCTGTTCCTTCGATATCTTCGTGATGAAGCAGCAAAACGCAGAGTACAGTACGGAAGGCAACTGCACATTACGCATTCCTCAAAACTACATGTTTTTTAAAAGTCGGGTTCTTTATTTTTATTATAAATAGTTTTATGCATTTATAAAGTATTTTATGATGTGTGTCCGATCAAGTAAATTACTGTATACCATGCATTCATTAATATTCATTTTCGTGTAATTAAGGCTTTATGCCTTCACAAAGTAAGTACTTTTCCTTTGTTTAAGGATATTTGGGAAGTTTATTTGCTGTTCCATCTTAAGCAAACAGTACATAAGAGTGCAGTACAATATTTTCTGAGGAAACACTCGTACTTATTCTTTTCTTAATCCCATTCTGGATAACCCGGCATTTTTACAATATCGGCCACCTTTCGGTCTACATTAAACCGAGTTTTTGGGACTCTACTGTGTATGTACTGGAATAAGTACTTGATGAGAACCTTTTTTCTACATTTCATAAAAAAAGAATTTATTACTCTGCAACTATTATTTTTCCACACATTTAAATGTATCGTTGTAAAATAAAGAGTTCTAGCTTTCTAATTGCATAAATTAAAGTATATGGTTTATACAAAACTTTTTTCTTACTCTTAATTCACCCCAGCATGATGAAATTATACAAAAATATTTATTAGACTAATTATTTTACGAGATGTGTTTAGTAGTTCATTAAATTATAAAAGTTTTTGGATTACAATATTATTAGATTAAATGAATTTTTATTAAACTAAACGTTGTTCTTAAAAATTTCAATTAAGATAGTAAACATAAACATCTGTAATTTTTCTAACGGAGTATTAATCTTTTTAAATTATCTTCCGTTAAACAGAAAAATATAAGTCATGTCGTATATAAATTATATCTTACATTGATAATTAATGGAAAAATAAAGAACATAGACTTCTAAAAAGATCAAAGCATGTGATAAATGTTTTTAATTATTAAATTAACAAGCCAACAAAATTTATACCTTTCCGCCATTTCAAGTTATTTCTCAATTCAATTTCTTTCACCAATTTTTGTTCTTTTATGCCGTAAACAAGGAAATCTTTAATGAAATGTTTGACAAGTCACCACTTATATTTGTTGTAAACTTTTATTATAATTAGCATTTTTACTGGTATATTACTGTAGAAAAAAGTGTATAAACATAGATAACTTTTATTATAATTAGCACTTTTACTGGTATATTACTGTAAAAAAAGTGCATAAACATAGATACATACTGAATTTATTCAAATTTAGTAATTTATTATAGAGTTATTGTGCAGAAATAGCATTTATAAATTTTCATATTTAGTACGGTTTACTTAAAAAAGTATAAAAGGAAGAAATTAGGTGCAAAATTGTAAGAATGTATGTAATATACAAAATAAAATCAATTTATGTGTGCTAAACATTTTTATTTATCTATTTTTTTAAATTAAAAAGTATAAAAATAATACTTTACTCCTTTTTGTGTAGAGTTTTAATTTGCTTCCAAAACTCACATATCATTTTTACCTTTTCCACCACTTAAGAAAAAATGTAAATAAATATTTAATGTCACCATAACTTTTATATACATTTATTGTAATAATATTAGTTGATTTATTTTATAATTAATGTAATTATGTTAAACACATAATTAAATTAATTATAAAATGAATAAATTATAATTTATTCATTTTATAATTAATGTAATTATGTGAGCATATTTACTTTTACAGTAATACATATTACTGTAAAAGTAGCTGTGAAAAGTAAATCCTGGAGTGAAATTCAAAATTACTATCTCCATTGTATATTCTGCTTTTTTTTAAATAATTTTTAAAAAATTTATTTACTTATTTATTCATTTTTATTTATTTCCTTTAAAGTTGAAAAACATCGTTCCATATTAGAGATTTTTCAGCGAAAATTTTTAAAAACCAAAACCATCTTCGATAATATAAAGAATGTGAATAAAATTTTTCAATAAAACTTCGTTATTTATTTCAAATTGTTTCTTTTACTTGCAAATTCCTCTACGATTTGTTACTAAGAAAAAGGGAATTAAGAAGAATGTTCAGAGCTTTGTAGAATAAGCTTGTATTCATTCTAACGATTTTATAATTTTTTCTGAGATGTAAATTTCTGCATGAATTAAAAGAAAGGTTGTGAGAGAATACAATATACAATACATTGATGATGTGTGTGAAAACGGAAGTATTCAAAATCCTTTATATATAGGGTAGAAATTGCAATATGATTATATTATTAAGGTATTTCATTATGTACAATACAATAAATTTACAAAATAAAGCTATCAGCTCTTTTTAGTTAATTTGTTCAGTTTAAACTGCCCAATATAATTTTCAAAGGGGGAAATCTTTGTCAATAAAAGTCAAATTTTTTTAAAGTATAATCGTGCATAAAGTGTTTTAAATGAATCATTTTTTATTTCATTGAAATTTGATAGCTAGTGCATTTCTTTTGAGTCATTTTAGTAAGATGGCAATATATTAAAGAGAGTATGTATAGTAAATAAACATATTTTGAAGAAATATATGCATTTTATTTCGCAAATTGAAATACATATATAGTTAAATTCCAAATAGTGTTGCAATTTCCATTTAACTTAAGCTACTTTTATTTATAAATATAAATATCGTTTGTTGTACATCATTTCTTACTATCTATAAATGATGCTTGAATATATATTTTTCTTTTCTTTATTATTCCGATAGAGTTTGTGCAACTCAATAAAATCTTTTATTGTAATGTTCCTATTTATGATATGCAACGTCATGAATTTAAATAACATCAAATATCATTCTTTTCTACTGTTTCAAGGTACATCTGAGAATAGTGGAAATTTGATATTTTAAAGAAAAGATATATCCTCAGAACATTAAAAAGTTTGCAGTTTTTAGTGTTGCCTACTCTGAGAAAATCGTTTAGATCAGAGGTTCCCCAAACTTTTTTTGTCTCATAGACCCCTTGCTATGTTTTTCTATTTGGAGTAGACCCCTGCTTACGTAATATTGAATTTTTGCAAATATATCAGCTTAAATGTGTTTATGACAGCTGGTATAGAGGTATAATTATTTTAAAAGATTTAAATTTATAGATGTAGTGAAATATAGAGTTTAAAACTTAAGAAACACATATGTTAAGCAAATTAAAATTTAAATGATTCATAAATTAACTGATGAACAAACCAATGTTTTTTGTCAGGGATGAATCTGGTGCTTCAATAACAAATTTTAAACATTGGTTATCAATCTTATCAGGTTTAACCCTAAATTTCCTTGGTTAGTCGTGTCCAGTCGTCAGCCGTAACTAAAACTCCTTCGCACTGGGAAAAGCACACAATTAAAAAATTTCTCACAATATTCCATAATTCGAGATAAATAACGGGTATATGTTTTTAAAGCCAAAATTGCTGGCATCCATTTCTAAACTTTAATATCTCCGTTACTGCATATTCCAAACAGCTCCTCTTGTAAAGTGAATTTTTTTTCCAGTGTGACTATATGAATTCATTGCCTTCTGTGGTAATTACCATATTTATAGTCAAAGCATTCTCAAACCTAGTTTCAAAATCTGAATAAAGGGATTTTAAATGTTGAACATAGATTAAAACTCCATTTTCCTGGCAGATTATCGGTAGCCAATTTAGAAACTGGGAAAATTCGCGACGTCCAATATTATACTCTTTTAGCGAGGGCCGTGGATAGCCTAGTGGTTAGAACATTGGTCTCCAAACCGGAGGGCCTGGGTTCCATGCCACCAAATATCTTCCGAGTACACACGGAGTACATGCTCGTTAAATCAGTGAGTCCGAATGGTGTCATCATCTATCGTGTTGTTCCCTACAAAATCGTGCTGTCACCTTCATGGGGCTCAAAGCTTAGGTTAATGACATGCGTAAAATTCTAGCCCTTAGCCGCGATGAATTCCGTGGATCTTGATCTGATTTTACTGTCGATCAGGTGGCATAAGCAACTACAACAACACTCTTTTAGCTTAATTCTAGCAAGAAACGCTAAAATGATGGCCCTTGCTTTAATAAAATTTATGCTGTCACCTTATAACACTGCAAATTAACCTTATTAAATTTAGTATAAATAAATCTGTTAAATGTGTGTAAAATCTGGTTTTCATTTGATTAAATTTTCCTTTAAAATTAAAATCACGATCTGGTTAAATGAGAACCACAATCGTAGTCCCCATTTACAACTCATGGACCCCCAAATTATCTTTTTGCTGTCGTGGACCCCTTGCAGGTTGCCATAGACCCCTAGAGGTCTATATAGACCACTTTGGGAATCACTGGTTTAGATTGATTATGTATAAACATCTAAATTTGAAGCAACCCGAGAATTTGACGATGAGTCTCGTTTTTTTCGAACCGTTATTAATACGATTAGAATATAAATAATTAACTATTCGTTTAAAAAATTAATTATTTTATATCTTTAACTTTAGCTACACTATATCACAAAGGTGAAAACTTGAAGACAAGCAAACTTCTTTTGAAAATGAAACATTTTTTCATCGAGTTTCATATTATTTTTTGGATTCAGAAAAATACATTATAAAATATAAATATACCGAAGCGTTTAATTTCGTTTACACTTCATTGATCGTTAAAGAGAGCTAAATTTTTTTTTCGATTCAAAACTCCAGTAGCAGTAGTAAAAAGAAAAAAAAATCTACAATAAGGGAAACATACAATTACTAACTGAGAGTCTTATATTTTTATGTTTTCCAGTGCATTTATTTCAATAAAGTAATTACATTATAACTGATAAAGGATATATATTTAAATCATGTTAAATATTTCCATTAATTTAATATGGACTTAAAAATAAAGAGGCTTAAATACCAATAAATTTTAATATTGAAAATGCTTATATTAATAACCATATTTGTAAAATCACGGGAAACGAGATTTCACTAAAACCTTCTTAAAATAAATCTTTGGTAAAGACTTTATTCAAAGGGATTACTTTGGAATTTATTATCGTAATGATATTTGAAAATAAACCAAAGATGTATGCTCTCAACTTTTGTAAAATTAAGAGGTTTCTTAGCAGTCTCATAGTTTCGTTTCTTGTTGTTACTTGATGGATGAATAAGTGATGCTTGATTCGAGTGATGGAATTAGATATTGAGCGAATTTTATGATCTGATATAGGATTATCTTAGAATGAAGTATAAATGAAAAAAGAACAATCTGAACTAGTCATGGATGTGGAAGTAAAAAGGAAAATGTATTTGAGATAATGATGCATAATGTAGCAGCTTAAGTTTTAACTTGTTTGGAAGTAAATATGATTGTTGATTAAATCATAACCCTACAGGGCGTGATAACCCTACGGGGACGAGCACATCGAAAAGTCGAAAATGGAAAATTATTTAAAAATATTGTTAATTTACTCAAAGGAAAGAAAAAAAGATACATTCTGCATAATAAAAAATAAAATACACATTTACACTGATATAATACTCTTATAAATATATCAGTACTGCACTACGTGTTGATAATTAATTTAACAATACTAAGTTTAGAACCAGTTTAATAATTACCAGTGACTCCATGGGTGCTTTTCAAATTTAAAATTATATACAAAATGTAATACTTATCTTGATAATTTGTACGATTTATGATTAATGTCGTAAACTGGGATACTTAAAACTGGATAATATTTGAAAATTTTCTTAGCCAAAATTAATTGCAGCATAAATTTTATTACAACTCTTTTTTCAAGACAAATATACGATCTACAAATAAGTATTTGGATACCCATGCAAATGAAGATATCTGCAATCCTGATCTGTGTCATATCTTCTGTACTCAAGTATCGTGTAGGAAACAGCATTGGTATTAGTCGCTTGAAAGATGAAATAAAATTCAGAACTGTCTGACTTCGAGAAGGGTGCAGTTGCCGGATATGGTAGAAATAGCCGATTCTTATGGGGTATATTTAGAGAGGTAAGCATTCTAAAATCGACAGTGACTTTTGTGATTGAAAAGTGGAAGGTAAGGGGTGATTGTCGGAATGTGCTTCGACCTGGCAGACCCACGAAACTAAGAGATAAAGATAGACGAGTACTGTTCATAGAAATTTGGAAAAACCGCACCAAACCAGTACTCCAGAAGTTCCAACAAGCATCCGGCATTGTTGTTTCGATGAATATTATCCTCAAGAAAGAACATTTGTTTGTTTTCCATGATCGTGCTGCCACCCATAAGCCTTTGATTACAAAATTCAACCACACGGCTTGGTTGAGGTGGTGCTAGTCACTATAAAATTGGGCCGTAGAGGAATGGAAACAGGTCCCCTGGAGTGATGAAACTACATCAGTTGGATGGTAGAGTCTGGCTTTGGCGTATGCCTTTAGATCACCTTTTGCCAGAATGCATTGTGCTTACAGTGAAGGTGGAATTATGATCTGGAGATGTTTCTCGTGGTATGGACTGAGATCCTTGATCCCAATTCAAGGTAAGCTCATGTCGACTCTTACTGTACTATTGTAGACAACAATGTACTTCCTTTTCTGTGCAATTTTACGGGCTGGATCATTGTTACTTCCAAAATGACAATGCCGCATGTGATGTTGCGAAGGCTACACTGTAATAGGGTATGGTGACAATGGGGTGAACCGACTGGACAGGCCTGCCCAGAGTCCAGACTTGAATCCCATAGAAAACCTCTGGGACGAGTTGGTACACCGAACCAAGTGGTGCAGCAACCATCTAAAATTCGTGAAAAAACCTGAATGTCTTCTCCGAGCCCCAAGTGGAAAAAAATACCACTATTAATCATCCAAACATTTGTGGAAAGCATACCTCAGAGGTGTAAGGCTTAACTGCTTCAGGTGAAGGTTCTACCAACGATTGAATACAATTAAGCTTTTTGTTTATCTCTTTTATTAAAGGTGTCCAATTATTGGTAGATAGGGTATAAAGAATGATGATAATCGTCGTTATAATGTGTAGTAGGATATAATTACTCTTTATTAAGTACATGAAACTTGAACTAGAAATTGTTTTACAATTTATTTTACAAAGTTCTTTTTTTAAATATTAAATATCATAAATTTAAAAAAAAACCTTATGCTTGTATGGTGAATATGTGAATAGTAAGACGTTGTAAGAGATATGTGTATTTTGCTAAAACTAGCAATAGCTTAAATATTCGTACTAGCTGGAATACCCGTTCATGCACGGATGAATTGAAAAATTAAACTATACAGATTGAAGGATAAAGAAGTTTTAAATTAGTTAATTTCAAGTGAATTGCAAATGAAACAAAAACAAAAAAAGCTTTTTCATATCTCAGGTGAACAAAAAATCATATTCATTAAATTTTAACTCCGTAAGTCTAATAGCTGATAGAAAGGATTTTTTTTATCTATAACACACCCGTAACTCTCTTGTGGATTGATTTTGAAAAACCTTCCAAAGCTGATCTCTCAAATGTAACATATTGTTACAAATTTTGTGTAATGAATGCTTAAGATAGTGTAAATAACTTATATCTGGATGTGTAAAACGTTAATATTATTTTCTGTTGTATTTATTTTATGTTAAAATTTGTAATATTCGCAAGCAACGCCGTTCCTTACATTATAATGGCGATTCAATGGAAACATAGTGAAATGTTGGCGATAGAGCCAAGTTGGCATCATTTTGGGCGACCATGTTGGCAACATAGCGACTGATTGTACGGTAAAAAAGTGGATATGCTGTAGCGTCACCTGGTGGGGGGATGCAACAAAGATGATAGCATAAAAACCTTGTTCACAAGAAATACATATACATGCCGATTTTCTTAGTGATCGGTTGAACGGTATTGGAGTGAAGCAAGACCATGTATATAAACATCCGCTTATATATATGTATAGATATAGATATAATAATGCCTACTTCCGTATTTGAATCGGATATTGTTTACTATTTCATTGGTTTTGATTTTGTTTTCACGGAACCTTAATTTTTTTCTAAAATAAAAGTAGCTTACGTTACTCTTTGTAACTCAGTTATCTGGCAGTGAAAGTGCCATCAAAATCGGTCCAGCCGTTTCAGAGATTAGACAGAACTAACAGACAAATAGACAAACAGACAGAAAATTAAAAAAATGACTTTTTGATACAAGTACCGTATATACTTTTAAATGCATTTAGTAAAAACCGGTTACTTTGAAATTACAGCCACTTCAGTTTTATTTATTTGTATAGATAACAATCGCACTATTTCTCATATTTTCTTACGCAGCATGTTGTTTTCAAAATGGACTACAAATACAATCAAAATGTCCCAAGTACACAAAACAAAATTCATGTAATACCAAATTTCCTAAAAATTTTAAATCATATAAAAAAAATGCTCTTTTATAATTAAATAAAACAATTTTAAAAAAGAAAAAAAAAAGACATGATCTCTCTTTGAATACTTTTTTTAAAAAAATTCATTACATCTTAATATATGAATTGCTTTTTCTACCATTTTAAACGAGAAAAAAGAATGAATATAACTACTGCATTAATTCCCCCAACAAATTAAATGAGCATATTTTTTTAAAAAAAAATCATTTTACAGTCAAAAATTGGGAAAATCTTATCATCCTAACCGAATATAATTAATAACAAATAATTCAAATTGTTTTGACAAATTCATTTTTTTCAAAAATATAGTTCAATACATTTTTACAAACATCAAATAACTTTTGTTATACTTTTCGAACTTCATAAAACAAACGTAATTCTCAAATATATAAATCAGGATCAAGTTTCAACCCATTTTCTCTTCAACGTTCACATAAACAATACTTGCATTATTTTGTTTCACATTCCGTACACAATTTAGTTTAGTGTTTGACATCATCGAGTTTAATCTAGTTTCCACAATCCGAGATAATTTATAGCTGGATCAAGTTCGAGGAAAAGTTCGAAGCGAATTTTCAAGCCTCGTTGAATTAATCCTTTTCATGGAGATGGATGGATTTGATTCCGATAAAATTCCTTCCTGTTTTATACTTCCTGAATCACATCCCAAAAGCGAAGGCTGATAATATTTAATGATCTATTTACAATTTCATGAATTCTAAATGTTATGTGGTGGTATTTCAGTCGTCCGTGTATTATTCCGAATGTGGCTTGTCCAATAAAAGAACATAAAAAGAACTTTTGATTTAGAACGGTCTGAAATTTATGATTATAGTATGCAAATCTGAGATATAAAAGACTGATGGATATAAATGTATCATGAGACAAATATTCCCATTCATTACCGGTTCCACCATTAATATTTGATGGAAACGCCTTTGTTTGGTAAATGTGTTTAAAAACTTTTTAACATTGTATCTTTTGTGTTAAAACTTTGTGGGATTTCATGTCAGTATTACATTAATATATTATCTTTGAGTTAACATCCTCAGACATGTTAAATCAGATGTTTAACTCAGTGATTCTCAAAGTTACAATATTTGCGACACTATTCAATTATAATTTCCATCGCACCCCTTCCTTGCAATAACAATGTATTGAATTTAATAATACTATATTTTCACTCTAAAGCTGGCTACAATATGACATTAACCTCTTAAGTGCTACCGGCGCATATAAACGTCTCACTTACCCAAAGTGTTAGTTGTCTCGGACGTATATATGCGTCTTTTTAAAGTAAGATCTTTTCTGAGCACTGCTATCCCTAAAATTATTCCGAAGGTTTTGGAATGCAATAAAAGGATCTTGACGATTCTTGAGAAGGATTTACTTACTTAAGATTATTTGCTTTTTTTTTATTCCTTTTCTCCCTCTCCCTCCCCTTTAGTATTTTACATACTCGTGCCTATGTGGAAAACAGTTGGCGTTGGGGAGCGAATTACGTAACTCTTAGTCGGCAGGAAAGGGATTAATTAGAAACCGTACTATAATTATCAAAATAATGTTTGTATACAATTTTATATCTAACACTATCCCATGTGTGTGGGTCACTTATAATTATTAAACTTGTCCTTAACTTAGTATTGCTATAAAAACATTGTGTTGTATGACACATTTATAAGTGCATTATATACGTGTAAATGGGCATTTTATTTTTTATTATGTCAAAATGTATTTTTTTTGTTTACTTTCAGTAAAGTAATAATTATTTTAGTGATCTTTTGTTTTCGGCTTTTCAATGTGTTCGTGTCCCCCCAGCTCCTCTTAGAGTTGTCACGCCCAGTTAGGGGAATGCGCCCCACAGTTTGAGAAATGCTGGATTAACTTGTATAACACACACTTTTAATTCAGTAGTAACTAAAATTTTACTTAAAGTTTATCGATTACCTTTTCTTAAAATTTAATGTAATTCATGGAATTAGAAATCTGCAGCAAATAATAATAATAATAAGAGGCTTATTATTATTATTTTTTTGCAAACGAATAAGATATTCTTAAAAATTTACGCAATTTATGTAAAAACTACAGTTTTATAAGTAGTAAAAATTAAATTTTCCTTCATCAGAAATAGTTTTGGCAGAGTTTTTTTTTTTAAAAAAATGGAATATGTGTGTGTTAATGTTTGTTTTGATTTTAATGGGATAGTAAGTTTGATGTGTTGAAATAGATGTGAGAAATGAACAGAAATAAAATTTTTAGCTTATTAAACTGAAAAAAAAATCAATTATAGAAATATATTTTTTAAAAATATTTTCCAAGTAAATGAGTTAAAATAAAACTTTCCTGAAGGATTACGCCGAATGGTATAATATAAATCTACTTCACGTAAATGTTCTAAATACCGTATTTATTTGAATCTAAGCCACGCTATGATTTTCCAAAGTGAATGCTGTTAAAAAAGTTGAGCGCAACTCAGAGTCTTCGTCTGAAAAATTTGTAAATGGGAGCAATTTAACATGATATTGGCGGTTTGAGCAATTATAGATTCATGTACACTGGTGTCCAAAAGTTAAGCATAAATCGTAAAATGCAAAAAACATGGAGTAAATATTCGTAAAATTATTCCAAATTTCTTGCGGATAGTAATTGGGGAAGAAGAAACATTGGGTTTATGCAAAACTTTTCAGTCGACTACGTCCTGCGCGAAACACCGGCGCATGTCGGAATGCGGAGAAACCGATTCACACAGGATAGGCAGTTCAGACAAGTTTCGTGCAACTGCTGTGTGAAGGAACGTTGTTAACCATCAAACAAGATGAATGATGGCACAAAACGCCAATTGGACATGTTTACGAAAGGAAGAATCGTTGGAATGCTGGAATCCTCACAATCACACACCGAAGTGTCTCGAATTCTGAATGTGCACCAGTCTGTGATCTCAAGACTATGGAAGAGGTTTCAAAGAACGGGAGATGTTACCCGACAACCGGTATCAGGTCGACCAAGAGTCACAACCCCTCGCCAAGACCGATATCTGGTAATAAGGGCGCGACGTCAGAGGGGCAGTACTTCCAGAGCGCTGGTTCGGCGCTCACAGTCACCACAGGAATACGAATTTCGAGAAAAACTGATTACAGGAGACTCAATCATGCTGGCCTGTATACCAGAAGACCAGCAGTTTGCATTTCCCTCACGTCTGCGCATAAACGCGCTCGTTTGAACTGGAGTTTAAAATATCAACATTGGAGTGTGGGAGAGTGGGCCAATGTGATGTTCAGTGACGAGTCCCGGTTTAGTCTGAGTAGTGATTCTCGGCGAGTAACGATATGGAGAGAACGTGAACACGTTTTGAAACAAGAAACATAAAGGAAAGACATCATTTTCCATCAAGGGGAATAATGGTATGGCCAGGCATCATGATGGACGGCTTCACAGACCTCCATTTCTTTGACACCGGCGTCTGTGACTGCTCAAAGATACAGAGACGAAGTTCTTGAGCCGTCCGCTCAAGAACTTGTTTCAAGGTGCTGTTGCTAATGACTTCATATTCATGGATGATAATGCGCCATGTCTCTCACCGAGCGGTACTGATTGATGACTTCCTTGAAACGGAAAACATCCAGCGCGTGTCGTGGCCTGCAAATTCCCCTGATTTAAATCCTATTGAGCATATTTTGGATGTGCTCGGGAGTCAAACTGCAGCCCTTTCGCACCCACCAAGCTCCGTTACAGAACTGAAGAGAGCTCTCCAAGAAGCTTTGAAATCGTTTGAGCCCACAACTCATTCATCATCTCATAGCGAATATGGTAAATCGCTGTGCAGCGTGCCTGGCTCTCAGAGGTGTCCACACGCCTTATTAAACTTCAGCATCAGTATTTTGTTTAATGTTTTCTTTCATTTTTTTCTTTAAAATGTGAATCCTTGCTATGCTCAATTTTTTTTTCAAACTGCTACTTTGGATAATAAAATTAATTATTATCATTCTTTTGATTTGCTTCCTTATTTTATAAATATTTTACACTCGCCTATCACGTTTCCCGCCATTCTGATTTACAATTCCTTCTTTATTCACATAATTATCAATTATGCTTAACTTTTGGACATCAGTGTATGTATTTTAAAGTTTTGAACTTTGATAAAATTAATTAATGATTTAATTCTTATTAGTTCTCATTTTAAATCTTTTAATTTTACATGAATATAGGATATCAATTAGACTTTTTACACTATTTTTTATCCCCCCCAAAACGTTTTGAAAATTTGGAGTGCGGCTTAGATTCGAATAAATACGGTAAGAAAGGAAAATGAGTGCTGTTATATATAAACTTCTGTTTCGAAAATAAACAACTTTTTGCACCAAACCAATATTTTAGCGGTGTTCTCATTTTCTTAGTCTTCTTGTACATATAATGTGTTAAAATATTTTAGAAATATACATATATTTCGCTGTAAATAATCATACATAATAATCATGTAATAACATGTAAAATAATACAATGAATTAGAATACACATTTCATATTCGTTAGGGGGATATAGGTTTTCTATTATGTTTAGCACATCTTACGGTTATCGATTTACAATCAAATTTTTTATTTTGGTATGATAATAAACTAAAGAAAAAATAAACAACTTATTTTATTTCTATCAGAAAGTTACGTGACTGTAAATTATTATATTCTTTTCAGGGACTTTCCATGTGCGTGTTCCCTTTCTTACCTGCTTCGAATCTTTTCTTTCCCGTGGGCTTCGTGGTTGCAGAACGAGTTCTCTACGCCCCCAGCATGGGATTCTGTCTTTTAGTGGCTCATGGATTCAGTCTCTTAGCAACGTGAGTAAATATCTTTGAAATCATTTTTAAAATAAATGCACTGATAATCAAAAATTATCAATTCTTTTATGCAATGTGATTGGAAGGTGCATTTTTATAATGGGTGGTTATAATGTGATATTTATTATCCAATAAAGATGCATTAATTCATCTACCACAAAATTGCAACAATGCACTTGCACTTCCATAAAAGCGACCTTTTCACTTTCAGATTTTTTTGGACTCTTCCTGAAAAATTGTATTCCTAATGTATTTCTGATTTACATATTTAAGGGGTTAGGTTCACGAAACAGGATCTGTATCTCAGTAATGTTAAAAATAGGTATTTTTAAGGAACATTTACAAACATTTTACTGAATAAAAATCTCCAATTTCCATAAAATATTCTTAAAAAAGCATTTTTTTGCACAAATCTGTTCTTTTCCCCCTCAAAAACACTGAAACTTCATGATGTTTAATGCTATAAATTAAGTTAGAATATTTTTTAAAAAAAATCCCTCGATTAAAGTATGTATTAGGGTGTAATTATTAATTATGCACAGTTACAAGCTGTTAAATGCAGTAGTTTAGGAACAAATGTTTCTTATATGGTAAAAATGTTAGTTTTGAGAAAAATAGATTTTAGTAATGAATTTAGTAGACTTTGACAGGTGGTAAAACATTTAAAAAAATTATTAAAAATACTTCTACTGCACGTAGAATGATAGTTTTTGCACCATTAGAAGCGCAGAAATTCATATTTTATTAAAATGGGAAAAGTGAAAAATTTGTTTGGGGGCCAAAATTCATGAACCTACCCCCTTAATAGAAATGAGTTTGCCGCTCAGTTTGAGAAACGACATTGCCTTAGCGTGATCAGTTAAATAAATATTTTAAATATGATATAAATTTACGTTCATGTGTCTTTTCCGTGTATGTAGTACAATGGAAAGATTTTTAGAAGATATTTTGATGGGCATATATTTATAGAAGATTGTGCCAACCAGAGAACATTTTCGTAATGTGTCTACACATTAGGATAGGATTCCCCTCTTGTAGGGGAATCCTTTCCTTTCCCCAAATTTTGAGACATTAGTACACTTCAAAGTTCGCACTTTCATTTAGGAATTGTTTAACATCCCGTGAATTATAAAATAGCACTGCTAGTTGCCAGTTGAATAGATACTCGCTTCTGGTAATTTGAAAATACTCACTGACAATTAAGTAAATATTCCTATGAACACTTTTCAAATTAGAAGCCTTCAGTACTCTTGTAGTGAACTCAGACAGCGACAGGAACCGAATGAGGGGAAGGGGGTGGAGTGTCAACGACGGAGCGCGACATAAACAGACGTGTCGTTGCATATATTCACTTCCGAGACACGACCTTATATACACGACCTTAACCCCTGAACGGAACAAAAGGGGCCTTTAAATACTTCTAAGAATAAAATGGGAGGGGTGCGACCCAAAATTAAACAAATGCACTTATTGTAAGGATTTATTTATTTTAACTGAATTGTGTAGGGGCAATTGAAAAGGTTTTGTATTTATTAACTGTTGTTGATTCTAATGCCACCTGTCTGACGGTGTCAGAACGAGGCCCACGAAATTCATCGTGACAAGGGGTTAGGTGTACGCCTATCGTTAGCTTTTATCACCATGCAGGGGACAGTACGATTTGGCTTGGTTCTTACATGATAGATGATGACACCACCTATCTCCACCTCCACAATTTAAGCATAGAACTGGAAGGGAGGGAAATATTGTCCAGCTCCCTGCATCCGTGGTTTCTGCTGCGACAACCCACAAGACTTTCGAACCTATTGATTTAACGAGCATGTATTCCTTGTGTACTCGGAGGGTATTTGGAAACATTGGGCACTAACCCCAGTCTTTCCGGTCTGGAGTCCGATGCTCTAACCACTAGGCTACCCACGGCCCTTATTTATCAAATAATGTCTATATTTCGATTTTTAACATCAAAATAGTTGAGCACCCTCTTCGCTCTAGTGCCCATGGCTAGAATGTCGTGAGTTTGAGCCTAGTACCACTGAAGACCTGCCATGTAAGGAAGCTATGCACGTTAAATCCGTCGACAGCTTAAACGTCCTCCCGTTGGTGTGATGTGGTAGTTAGAAATGGAGTTAGGTGTGAGGAATTAAGATCTTCATGCACTAGAAATCGCAACTAAATCTGTTAAAATATAAATTTCAATCCTTTAATGTGAAATAGAATGAGGCTAGTGTTTCGAAATACGGTTAACTATAATTCCATAACTATTAAAAATATATAATCAAAATTTTAAATAAAGACTAAGCAAAATTATTATAGACATACATAAATATGATATATAAATATATATTCGATGGAGCATAATTAAGTTACCCCCCCCTCCCCCGGGAAATGAAATATAAAATAACTTAAAACGAAAAACATTTTTATTCTGTTGGAAAAGGACGAAAACTTTTGTCTTAGACTTTTTTTCACTGCTGCAACTTTTGTGCTCCCTAAATTAAATTATATTTCATATGTGATAGTTTTCGGGTTGCATTTTAATTTGCACTCAATTGAAATATGTTTTAGACAAAGCAAGTAATTTAACATATTTCAAGTTGTTAACTTGATATATTCTCTTTCATAATCTGATTGCTTAACTTATGAATTATTCAGCCTAACATTATTGCTCGTAAGAATGCAATGGAAGAGAAAGATAGTAGAGATATAGCAGTAGAGAAAAATAACAATGGAAGAAAATATTTGTGGCGTAATTTATTTATATCCATTTGTCTTTTATTTCTTAATATAATAAATAAATTAAATACCATACGTTTCGAGCCATTCAAAACCAAAGTTTCTTTTTCTATATTTTTGTGGAACAATTCATTCGGAAAAATATACATGTAACAGAAATATCGGTGTTATGTATTATCTAGGATTCATAAAGCTGTAAATAGATTATTAATATATTATCATGACTTCGAAACTTTCCGCTCCACTTTCGGGATGGGAATCGGGAAGTGGAAAAGTCTGATAAGAGAGAGAAAGAATGTTATCGGAAACAAATCCATCTAATTCCATGGAAAGGATTAATTCAACAAGGTTTGAAAATTCCCTTAGAACTTTTCCACGAACATGATCCAGTTATAAATGATATCGGATTGTGTGGGAAATAGATTAAAATGGATGATGTAACATTAAATTGAATTACGTTCGAAATGGGGAACAAAAAGACGCAAGTATTGTTTATGTAAACGGTGAAGAGAAAATGGGTAGAAACTTAATTTTTATTTGTATATATTTGAACTAAATTAGCTTATTTTGTGAATAAATATTGGAACATTGAACAAATATTGTTTGGTAACTTTAATGATGTATTAAAGCATACAAAAGAGAGATATGTTTGTTGAAACATTTTATACTTTTTTGCTGTAAATTATAACTGAATGAGTTGATAATATTTTCACAATATCGGATTATAACATACTTTTGAAAAACAAATGATATTTATGTTATTTTAGCGAATATATGCATTATTTAAATTGATTCTTTTTAACTTAAATTTCTCTGAAAAAGTATTTCATATTCAGAGAGAATGGATTTGAGAAAAATAAAGCTTATGAAGCAGTTTGACTCTCCCCATAAAACCGTTACTTTTAAATTAAACTTTAACTTTTATAGAGCCTTTTAAAATTTTTTTGTGTGGTAGTGAGTGTATATTAACATCGCACTATAAAACTGCACGAGGGCTATTGATGACGGACCTCGACATTTTTAACCATGGTCTTGTGACGAGGACTACACGTGACCTGTAACCTCCCGCCCCAATGGAAAGACACTTGAACCTAAACATATTTAACGTGCATCGGCTTCCTCTGCACGACAGGTCTTCAGCGTCACTAGGTTCGAGTGCATGACACGCCAGCCAAGAGTACATGACTTTGACCACTAGGTTACCATGGCCACTTTCTTTAGTGCGTGTGTGATACTTTATTATGTATTTCAAGTTTTAAAAAATATCTAAAAAAGAATCGTGTAGATTATAGTGTGGACAAATGTCTTATGAATAAACAAACAATTTTTAGGTTTAATCCTTATAGGATCATAAATTTGCTAAGATTAAACCTGATTTGGCACACATTTTATTAGCATGTAACTGTTCATTAGAGTTTCTTAGACGTAAAATAAATAAAGATCATAAAAAATAACAATATTTTTTTTTTTCAAAATATCACTTTTGGATCACTAGGAATTATTTTTTCCATAGAACTATGTATCATTAAAAGGCATTTTTTTGTTCAAATATAATTTTTATTGCGCAAAATTATACTTACTGAATAACATTAAACATGTGATAAAATCTGTAATATATTATTACACAACACGATAAACTAAAACGGCCCACGAATATTTAACCGTTGAAACCAACAAATTTCAAATTCTTTTTTAAAAACAACAACGTTTCCATTTACTTAATGGCATTTGGTACACGTTTTATTTGACATTTTGTGCAAGAAATTCAAATAATATTAAAATTTGATACGGTGATCATCAATTTTAAAATGGGGGGAAATATTCTCCCTGAAAGGGTTAACGAAAAACATACCTACTTTCTATTTCTAATTTTATTCGTGTAGTAAGTACAAAATATATTTACAATATCTCTGCCATTATAAATTCAAACTTTATATAATAATTTATTTGCTTAACCCATTCACTGACCGGTAAATTTAGAATGTCTTGCCCTAGATGCTAACATTTTATTTTAAAGAAAACAGGACATTTTACGAGATATAATTATATGAAGTTACTAATCAATATATTGTATGGCCTTAACGATAATTTTTTATAAAGGTATCTGACTGGTTGTGAAAACTTTTTTTTTAAAAAAAAGAGATATGTGGATTTTTTTGTTGTTTTTAGATTTTTTAGTATATTTAAAGAAAAATAAGCTAAAACTAAGAAGAGAAAAATAAATTAGTATAACTAAAATGGGAAAAACATGGGTAAAAATTAACGAAAAATAACATAAAACGCGGTCATTCTGTACCAAAGGTTTATAAACAAATTTTCAATTGTGATAGATTACTATGTTTTTCATTGTCGAAATGACCTTAGGATAAGGAATATTTTAATTTTTACAAAAACTAGAGCACTTATCTCACTTTATATGAAATTGCTTAAAAAACAAGTGATTATACTCACCTAAGGGACTGTAAATTTTATAATAAACAGTGATTGATAAATCTGAAGGTTAAAACACTTCCACTGTTGCACAGAACTTACAAAAAAAATTTCAGTTCATTATTTTCAAAACTTTTTAGCAATCGCTGACCTCTTTTGATTGTTTTCAAAAAATCACATTTCGAGTAAAACGCATTTTAAAGAATGACTTTTTGCTTAAAGTAATGAATCTGCTTTTATTAAAACACTTGTAGTTTTTGTTCTAGTGAAAAGAAAATGATAAACTTTGTATTTTTATGAAGCTAATAAGATGACCTAAAAATAAAATCATAAAAAAATTGTCAATTTTTGGCAAATTTCACAATTTTAGGGTAGTCGTATACCTTAATTAAAAAAAAAAAGCCGCGATGAATTTCGTGGACCTTGATCTGATGTTACTGTTGATCAGGTGGCATAAGCCAACAACAACACAACAACAAAAAAAAGAAAAAACACTACGAGATAACTCGTAGTTGGTGTCACAGAATAAGATTCTAGTACAAAGTGCCACTTACGAGATATCTCGTAGTGGTATTTTTTTTCAATAAAAGTCTTCACATACGAAGATTTTTTTCCCGTTTTGCTTTTGATTTTGCAGGATCGATGCCTAATTTCATTTCGCGACAGTCAGATGTGTTATGTAATGTGAGATTTTCATGCAGATTTTCAATGATCCTCACTGGGAAAAACTTATAATGCTCTGGTAGTTACAAAGAGTTGTAAAATAATAAACATAGCCTGATAAAAGTAATCAATACCAGACCTCAGAAAAATAATCCATTGGTACAAGGAAATCACTGTACCTTACTTAGAAATCTTCCTGCAGAATGTATATATGTTTCATAACGGAAAAAAGGGGGAATAAAAATATGAGGATGCGTCAGCTTAGGGAATGATTAATGCCTTTATTTGATGGTGACCACAGTAATGCAGGAGAAAGCAGCAATTATAATACACATGCAATTAATTTTCATTACTTTTAAAGCATCTTCCTCCCATAGAAAAAAAAGGATACCTACAAAGCAATGTCAAACGTGTACAAAGCAAGAAAAAAAAAAACGGAAGGAGACTAGGTATTTTTGTCCAGTGTCGCCCAACAACTCAGCACTTTGTGTTGATCTTTTCTTTAAAAGTCATCATACATAACAATAAAAATATATTTTTGATTTTTGGAATACATTCATATATATATATATATATAATATACATATATACGAATCTCTATTTAATGTACGTTTGTATGTTATTTACTAGCAAAATGCTTATAATTATTGTTGTAATATATGTTGTTACAACATATAGTTATTTTATCAATACTTTCTTCACATTTAATTGTGTTTTATTCTGTCTTGTGTTTGTGTATTTTTAGTAGTCTGGTATATTGTTATGTATATGGATTTTGTTGTTTCTCTATAATTGTAATTTTTATTTTATCCCAGATATTTTGTCTTCATGTTTTTTTTTTTTTTTTTGGTACTTATATTTAGTTGATTTATTCTAGGCCTCCATTGTTTTAGTTATTTGTATTGTTTGTTTTATTTTCATTCTTGGTTATTTTTTTGACATTTTGGTTTTAAAAAATGTTTGAATTCTTTTTTCATTTTATTTAATCTTGTGATTTACTTATGTCTCATGTCTTTTGTATTTTTCATGTTGTATTTTTACATTTCTGAGAACTTTTGGTACTCCAAATACTTTATGTTCCAGTAAAATGTTCACATTACTTTTTATCAAAATATGATTGTAGTCAAAATATTTTTTAGTGACTGGCAACTAGATAAGCTTTTATAGCAGATCTTTGCTCGGTGATACATTATTATGGTATATGTATTATCGATAGAAAGTTACCATAAGTCGTGTATTTGTGTTAGAGAGTATTTGGTTATAAGTCTGGTTTATTGGATAGATTTCCAGAGCTTGGTAGCTCCTTCAGGGTATTAGTAGTTTTGATTTGATATACTGTCTCAGTTCCATACTTTGGAATATTATTGTTCCAATTGATTTGTGAATTTTGAGTTCAGTTATTTGCTTTGAGATATTTTGTGTTGAGATATATTGTTTTAGGGAAAGGTTATAAAATGTATCACAGATTCGGTGGTTCAAATTACATGGTAGGTAATTCTTTTGGTAATAGGGTGAACTCCTACAAGACTAGAACTTTCTGGAATTCAGATTTCATAGGGCGTAAATATTTTTCAAATTATAAATATGAGAACAACATCTCTAAGATTAAACATAATCACAATTATATTCCTTCTCCTTTAAACCTACATGAGCAAATTAACTTCCACAATTATAATTATAACTATGATACTATACAAGATCAATACATAAATTATTTTCGTTATAATAAATGCAATAATCGTAGATGTAAAACTTGTCCAATGTTAAACATGGAACAATATGATAATACTTCTAATTTTTCTTATGTAAGACCTTCAATTGCATCTATATGTTAAATTGTAAAATTTGTAATTTTAAATATATTGGCCAAACTAGCAATAATATCAATATTCGTTTAAACCTGCATAGATCAAATACCAAAAATATACAAATATAATAACAATAATAATTCTAAAATTGAAATCAAGCACTTTCATCTACATGGCTTTGAAAATGTTGAAATTTCTATTCTTAGAATAGTCCCACAAGCTAAAAATAGACTGTGGTGGGAGAACCACTTCATTAAATATTTTAACACTATATATCCTTATGGTCTGAATACTATACACTTTGGTAAAAATGTGTTACTGAGCATTCAACAACATAATAACAAGGAATATTTTTATAATAGTGATAATGTAATAAAAGTTAAACGAATAAAAAGAGGCAAAAGGAAGAAAAGAAATAGTAAACTACCAGTTGAGATTGCTCCTAAAATTAATGATTTATGTATTAACTTTGAAAAGTCTTTTAACATTAAACATATTAAATATTCCTGTTTGGTTTGAACAAAAAAGAAATCAAGTATACTAAAGTTATTCTTGATAAGCATAATTTTCAAGAATGCCATGCCTTACATATTATTAAAGATATTATTAATTTTCTCATTCATAAATTCAATATAAAAGATAAAGATTTGGTAAATAGTACTACTGAGTATTGTACATTTTATTCATGAATAAATCCTATATAACATTAATTTTTTCAAAAACATTTAATAAATATGTGCATTGCTTACCTATCAATAATATTTGCATTAAAAAGGCTTTTAAATATAATAAAAAAATTTGTAGCTCAATTTTTACTACAATAAGATTAATGATTTGCAAATAATACCTTTCTTTGTAATTGTAAGGATTATCCTGAATTTATAAACGGGCATCACAAACATGTTGTAACTGGCAATTTAAATATTGTTGAAGATAATACTCTTAGGGAATTATGTCAAAAGGTACTAGTTATAGATTAATGATCTCCAATAATAATAATGCCATAAAAAACAAATCTCTAAAGATATTTGTAACTTCATTACTAAATTAGCAATTAAATACACTTTTCCTATTGAAGCTTTTAATGAATTTAAATGCAATGTTTTAAAAGAGTTATTGAATAATAACTATAAAACTGATTGTGGATTAATTTACAAAAATCTTAAGCATCATATTGTAGAACTACAAAGAATTTCATTATTGTTTATGTTTGATAAAGTTCCGGGTAATTATGCAATTATTTGCAAATGGTGTATGCTGATATGCTTAATAGACATTTTCATAATAATAATGCTTTTAAAAAATCTAATTCTAGCAATAGAGAAATTTTTAATCGAATTTCTGCTTTTTATAAAAATTAGATTTACGCATTTCAGATATTAAATTCCTCATATTTTCTTAACTCCAAAATTTCATAAAAATCCTATTAAATTTAGGACTATAACAAACGGCTTTAAAACTTATATTACACTTCCGGGTAGAAAGCTACAAAAGGTTATTCAATCCACATTAGACAGTATTGATAATTCGATTATAGTTAAGAATAGCTTGGATATCATTAAGTACATGCAAGATAAAAAAATTACTTCTATTCACACCTATGACTTTGAAGATTTATTTAATTCCATAGATATTGGGGATATGGTTAAAATTCTCAAAATAGCCTATAACAAATATTCTTTGAATAAAATAATTAAGTATGATAAATATCTTTCAATTATTCATCTAGTACTATATGAAAATTATATTTTTCACAATAACTCTTATTATCAGCAAATTAAAGGTCTTCCACAAGGAGGACCTGCAAGTAACTGTTTAGCAAATATTTATCTGCACTTTTATGAATATGATAACATTAGTATAGATTCTTGTTACTTTTTTAGATACATAGATGACTTAATCATCTTTAGTAATATAGTAAATTTTGTGCCTAGTTTTAAATATTATCGCCCTATATCTGTGAAATTATTAAAACCAATTATAATAAAGACTCTGCAAACTTTTTAGACCTACAATTAATTGTTAAGAATAATATACTAATTAGTAATATTTTTGATAAAAGAGACTCTTTTGATTTTAACATTATTAAAATGCCTTTTTGGGAAAGTAACCTACATCTCTATCTATTTTTAGAAATATCATCTTAAATTTTATAAAAAGAAATACGATTTAGTCCACAGATAATGATGTTAAGCAAAATAATTTTAAGCTATTCCGCAATAATTGCTTGGAATACAACTATCCAAGTAACTCATTTTTAAATATATGTCTAAATTATCTCTCTAATTTCCTTTTCAAAGTTTAAGCATTATTCTTTGTTTATTGTTTTTTTCCTCTTTCTGTTTTTTATTATTTTCACTTTGTTTTAGTTTGCTTTGTTTAACTACAAAAAAACTATCCAGGTGGTGCCACTAATTTTTGCATCTGGCTTTATCAACTAACACGTTCATTTTTAACGATATTTAGCGTAATGTTCTCGTACGTACAGTTCTTTTTTTCCGCTCTCCGGTTATTTGCATTTTTTCATGTAAGTTTTTGCTTCATTATTCCTTTCAAAATTATTTTTATTTTATTTGTTAGGATTCATTTCCTTTCATATTTTCTATTATTTTATTTTATTTTTTCTTTTGGTTGCAAATTACACGTGGTTGGTTTTAGGCCTAACTTTCAATATTGGTATGTTTTTCTGTTATGTATAAAATTTCTGCTGAACGGGGGAAGGTAGGATCCATAAAATATATTTAACCCTAATTTTGCTGGTCCTAAATTCAGCAACAGCTCTAGAAATCATAACAGGTCTTCATTTTAGTCTATTGACTCTTTTGGCTTCTTACATTTTAAAGTTCTAATTCTGTTCCATGTTATACATACGCTTAGTTAAATTCTTCTATAATAGACTCTTCCATTATTTTTAAGTGTGTTTCTTTAAATCTGGTTTGAATCTTCTAGCTTTGTTAGTGATATTATTTTGTATTATCAATTTTATTATGCCATGTATTTCTTTCATTTTATGTTACTATATATTATATATATTATATATATAT
>BMAO01035425.1:0-132490 GCA_019973975.1 Trichonephila clavata | reverse complement strand
AGAAATTCCAACTCTAAAACGATGAAAGCGCCCTCTTCTGGGAGGGGGAATGGCGTTTCTAAAGGAAAGGCCAAGTACTCATGAGTACTGGTCTTAATGATCGGAGGTAAATAGTTCCTTCATAAAAGATAAATTATATGTGCCTTTTTTCTTAATTTTCAATATTTTCTTGACTTGAAATAAACATTTTTTTCAAGCTATTATTTTTCCAAATTTGCATTTACTTGATCCCATTTTCTGATGATTATGTTCTGACAGCTGTCATGATGAAAGAAAATGACGTCACAGAATCATACAAGCCTCTTTTACAACAGTTGAGAGAGGGATTATAAGTGCAAAGGAAGCTCGAGACAGGACCCCCCCTCTCTCTTTCGCCTTCTATTTTTGTTCTTGGAGGGTCCAGTTTACAACTAACTGAAGACTATTTATATGACAACTGACCCCTCTTTTACTGCCCACCCCATGGCAGTTTTCAATTACATGAAAACTGTGCCCGACATTCTAGTTGTACAAAGAAACTGCTTTTTTCCCGCTGTTTCGTTTCTGTTTTGAGGAACACCAGTTTTCCATTTGAATTTTATAAAAATATAAGTTTTAGTTATATAAGGCAAAAACCTTTATATATATATATATTTCTATACATTCAAAACAATTTTCTGTGATATTCTTCAATACTAAATTGCATCAAAATCCTTTTTTAAACAGTTTAATGACAAGAGAAATTTATAAAATTAATGGAATGAACAGTGTAATGTGATTTAAATTATTCTCTTTCCTGAAATATTTCAGGTCAGTTCTTTATTTCCGATTCAATTCAATAATTTTATTTAAAAACGGTTTAAGACATGTAACAAAAAAATCTTATATAAATTTAATAAAGTACAGTGGTGTAACTACCAATGGCTAGTATGCCGTGCACAGGGCCCTTGAGCTCAGGGGACCCTCACGCCTTGACCACCAAGCAAGTCGAGCTTGCGATAATTTCTCCCATAATTGAGGTATAAATATAAAAGATCGTTACATAGCTGTAATCATGGCAACTCTGTTGAAAGTAATTTCAAACCTTTGTAAGGAATTCCCCTAAATTCTTTCCTTTGTTTGTGTATAGTGTTGCGAATTTTACTTATTAAAAAGTTTATATTATTTTCAATTTTTTCATTTTCTAATCTTTACTTGAAAATAAACATCAAGTTCCAAGAAATGTCTTACCATACATCTAAAAAAACTACACAGGAAGCTATTTCTTCTTGGTCATTTTATTTTTTATAACAATATGATTCATAATAAGCTATTTTCAATGTTTCACAATCTGGTATCTGCAACAGACTGATGTAATTTTGACCCCCCTCCTCTGTTTTTTCGTGTGTTTTATTTTAAATAATTATAATAATTTTGTATTATATTTTCTTGTTTGTGCATATTCCTTTTATCATTTCCTGTCTATCACATGTCAAATCAAACCTGGGCAATCACTAAATTCACAAGAAAACTCATATGCATACATGTAAGTAGTTTGTAGCTTTGCTTTCCTATGTTCTGCAGAGCTTGACACAGGGCTGATGTGAACCAGCTTTGTATATATATATATATATAATACCCTAATATATTTTTAATTAATAAAACTCCACCAATATTCTCTCTTTTATTTGCACCAGGACCTTTGGATACATAGCTACGCCACTGATAAAGTACATTGAGTATTGGTTTTGGGACCCACACAATTTTTTGGAAGAACAGTTTTAGTGTTGGAATTTCTAATATAAATACAGTTACAAAAAAAAGGAATGAGTCTTACAGTAGTCGCATATGATGTGTAACATAACATGTTATCCTGGTAAATACGCAATAGTAACATAAATCCTGAAAAAAATTAATCGGGTATGATTGGAAATAATTTTCAGTCGAATAATTTTATCTTTAATGAAAATTTTATTTAATTAACACAAAGAGTCATGTAATTTTTTAGCAAAAATAAATATTCTTATTCAATTGGGGGAAGACACACACACAATAGACTTATGATGACTAAAATCTGGCACATATACTTGAGATTTTAAAGTATTTAATAAGCTTTGAAAAACAACGTCAATAACAGTACCATTGTTAGCTGTCGATATATTTCGGTTTGTGTTCATTTCGAGCTTGAGCTGATCATTCAAAAAAAGCTATGAGCGGACAATCGTAAAGTTACCTGACTAACAAACAGATTTGGTAAAGCAGTAATTGGTTCGGCCGTTTGTTTCTGAGAGATTTGTGTTCGTTGCAAAAAAATAAAACCTGTGCTGTGCGTGTGCAGTTGAATTTTGTGCAATTCTTTTCGGCTGTACTTCTTCAGTTTTTAATTTTTTTTTCTCACGTTTCTTTTGTCGAAAATCTCGCATACATTCTGCTTTGGATTTACTCGTCTCGGTAAATCACAAAATCGTTTTAAAGTTATTGTATTCCAGATTTTAATTTCAATTAACTTTTTTCACTAATCATACTAAATATTTTTCTTATTTATCACACTAATGTTATATTTTTAATATCACAAACAGAAACCAGCTATATATTTTTAAAAAATAATTTAAATCAGCTTTTAAAACCGTGGAGGATTATATACCATAATGACTAAAGACGCGAGATTCCCAAGTTCAAAAAAGGTCATGAAGAATACAAAGAAACTGTAAACTCAAGTGTCATTCTCGCTATCCGATCTTGGCTTAGAACAGGGATGGCCAACTCAAATGACCTTGCGGGCCACTTCGGAAAAACATTATAATCCTGCGGGCTGCAAACAAAAATTATATATCTTTATATTATATTTAGACCCATCACAAACATTTATTGGAATGAAAATTTAAAACGGAATGAATTATTATTGAGATTTCATTATTTTTCATCTATACAAGCATAGATAATTTATAATAATAATGCAAGGATCAAAAATATGTCTAATTCTAGCAATAGGCAGCGCGATGGAGTTACAGGAATCGAGTGTGATGCTGCGCTGCAATACCGCACACTTCTAAGAATGTATTAAAATAAAAGAAAGGTAATAAAATAGAAACAGTTATGAAGTATATTTGTTACAAAACACTGCATTAAAAACAAAAATATTGTACAAAATAATCATATTTTGTAATGAATCTCGAGGGCCGCAAAATTATTCAAGGCCGCGGCTTGGCCACCCTTTCCTGTCGCCCCCAATTCCTGTCGCAAATAACATATATGGCTCTAGAGCAGTGGTCTTCAAACTTTTTCAACTCAAGGAACCCTTTGAACTTGAAAGTGTTTTTGTGGAACCCCTAGAACTAGAAAGTGTTTTCGTAGAACCCCTAGAACTAGAAAGTGTTTTCGTACAACCCCATTACAATCAGAATTTCCCGGGATTTTTGGGGAAAATCTCTTATAATTCCTCAGATGTCAAACATTCAAATTGTGGAGTGAGTGAGTGAATATTAACGTCACACTGTTCAGCTACACGAGAGCTTTTGGTAACGGACCTCGTAATTTTGAACCATGGTGAAGTGACGGGGATGACACCTGAGATAGCACCTCATCTCCTAACTACCACACCACACCACACCAAAGGAAGGACGTTTGAGCTCTCGACAGATTTAACGTGCATCGCGCCTCTACACGGTGGGTCTTTAGTGGTGCTGGGCTTGAACTTTAAAATTGTGGAACTATTTGCCTGTATTTGTACTTGCACTGCATTCTTCATAGTGCATTAACTTAGAATTCATTTTGAAAAAAAAAAACAGTGATGAGTTATCTTGAATAATATATGAAACACATGTATAAATGAAAATGCAAAATGTAAATACTGCTTTCCAGACAGAAATTTAAAAAAAAAAATTTCTGCAATGTTATTTCTAAGTTAAATTTTCAGTGAAGGAAATAAAAACGGAATAAAAACATCAGTAGCAATAGTAAATAAATTAATTGAAATTTATATGTTTTAAGAAGAAACTATTAATGTTACTAAAAATATTCTTAAAATTATGGAAAACTTTCTGATTTATTTTAAATCAATGGTATTTCATCTTCGGAATATTTGAATCTTATTTAAAATGCGATGATCAATAAATCCATTTAGTATGTGGAAACTTTCACAATATTTAAAATGAACAGCGGAACAAGAATTTAGAAAAAAAGAAATACACACTTTTCTTTCCAATTCCTGAAATTCTGTCCTATATTCTTTTTTCGTTTAGCCGAAAGAAATAATCTTTTTTTGAAGCTGCGACGATGATCCATTTTATTTAATAACTGAAATAAACTGTGCAAAATAAGTTTTAAAACAGCTGATATTCAAATAACTTAAACTTGGAAAAAAACACAGGAATTTCAATTTTGGAGATATGTAAGAAAAGAATGCGAAATCTGATTCACTTTATCCTGACGATTCAAATGCATTTAATAAATATTAATTGTTCATTTTAATTATTAATAAAATATAACTTATTTAGTATATATAAATAATTTTAAGAAAGGTGGAATAAAAAACAGAGGATAGCTTTTTGTACAAAACGTATTTGTAGTTATTTTCAAGCACAGACTCAAACTTTCCTAAGAATGATGTAATTGTAAATAGTATCTTGAATGCCTATAGATTCTTAGAAAACAAGACCCATTTGGGGGGGGGGGGACATCTCTGTTACACAATCCACCGAAGAGTCATAAATTACCCCCTTTCACCAAGGGAACGCAGGGAAAATTTCATGTATCCTTCTGCAAGAAGGCGGAGTTACAAGTTTACTTTCCCCTCATTACAATTATGCAATGCTGACTTATTTAATTACTCGCAAATATAAATTAGTTTAAAAATTTTAAAGTATATGCGTTTGAAAGAGCATAAAAAATAATGGATTTCCGCCGAAAAACTTTTTTTATCCGATAATTGAAAATATTTTTATGATCGTTTCAACGCACTAAATGTAAATTTTCAAGCTTTTAATAAATATTTAAAATATTTAGAATTTTTTTTTAAAAAAATCGAAATCAAGAGAAACGTTAATTTTTTTTTTTTATCTTTAGGATGCATTTTGTTTCATACATTTAAAAGCAATACCTTAGACGTAAATTGAATTATAAGAAACTCCATAGGATTAACATTACACTCGGGTTTTCGTGGTGGCGTGTCACCGGGAGCCTTAAGAAAGAAAGTGACAATTAAATCCATTTTAAATCGATTACTCAGATGTATTCCTGTTATAAGGAAACGACCGACACTCAAAATGCATGAGCAAAAAGATAAATGAAAAGGGACAATACCTAGTGCAACTTATCTCTTATTTCACGCGGTAGATATGTTCTTAAAAAATTTGTGCACAAAGAAGAAAAAAAAACACGAGGGAGGAATTATATCAGAAATTATATACGAAAACTCAACTGCAAGTGAACTGAATGGAATTGAAAATTTGTATCAGCAAGCGTTTTACAAATTTACACGATATGACGGTCAGATATTTTCTGTTACGAACATAATAAAATCAAAATATCACTCAAAATTACTTGATATGCGCCTAAAACTGCTTTATTTTGTTACTATCTTCAAGAACTAATCCTAATAAACGACGGGGAAAAAAACACCTGCAAATTCAAAAGTCCCATTAAACAAGTACTGATTGTATAATAATTATTTTGAATTATGTATTTAAAGTTAATCATTTATCTTTTATGCAAAAAGTTTATTAACAAAACATACTTATAAAAAGTTTATTAACAAAAAACCCTTTAAGTTTATACTTTCTTCTTTTATATTAAATTATTTTTAAATTTCACTACAAAATTTGCATAAAAAATGTGCTTTTTGCTTATAAATCCCACAATAATCCTCCAAGTGACATTTTCTCATCTTTTCCTATCCCCCTCCCCTTTTTTTTCTCGAAAACTTGGAAATGGCACACATAATTTTTTTTTATCGGATAGCGATCGTCTTCCCCAAAAGGTTGGTGTAAGATGAAATAAAAAAAACTTCATTCAATGCGAAAAGCCGCGTCAAAAAGCGACTACATATAAATTTTGAGATTTATGTATCCTTTTTATACATTTGAAAGTGTATGAATAAATTGCAGCTCAGTGGCTGAGTAGTAGCGTCTGCGCCACAGGTCCGAGGTTCAAATTTTGGGCTGGGCAATAACGACTCAGCCTTTCATTTCTTAAGTGGGTCGATAAATGAGTACAAAGATTGCTTGTGAACTAAACACTGGGGTTTCGCGTGAGTCTGACCGCCTGACGAGAACATCTGCTCATGCACTTCAGTGCCCAAGGTCACGAAAACTGAGAGGGGCACAACAAGCCTTGGTCTTCGTTCGTTGTTGCGCCACCGAGTTTAATGAAAAAATAAATTATTTATAAATGATTCAAAATGTTTCATAAATGCTTCATTTTGAACATAATTTACAAACATAGAAAATGGTTCGAGACAAAAAAAAAAGAAATTTAACAAAATATTGTCTAAGGAGTCGTGAAGTAATTAGTGTTTGAGTTGTTTTTTGTTTGAAAAAAATGAACCAAATTTATACTAAAGGAAGTTAGGCTTCTTATACATAAGTAAATTCCTTAATAGCTCCTTCCTTTATTCATCCCTTTGAGAGGAAGGAGTAAAAAAAGGTGGTCAAGGGAGAGAAAGCGCATGACGGGGGGGAAAATCCCTTTTATTCTTGTTGTAACATTCATCTGAAGCGATTTCTCCCATATGTAACGCTCCCCTCTTTTGATTGTATTGTCAAGATAACATTATCTATTACTGGATTTTAGTTTTAAGAAAGGAAAGAGAGAGATGAGCGTCGCATTATAAAGTGACTTGAGGGCTATTAAAGACGGATTTCGTAATATTTAGCCTCGGCCAAGTGACGTGCATGCATCGGCCGCTTCTACACGGTGGGTCTTCAGTGGTATCAGGACTCGAACCCATGACAGATTTTAGTCATAAATCGGTCATGAATGGGTTAACCGAGTAGATAGGTTCATGAAGGCGTGACCGCCATTCTTTCTATAGAATCATGGGTTCAACTCTTATAGTTTCTGAAGTCTGAAAATTCAATATGTGAAAGGCTTACTTTCTAGGGGTGTGTCGTAACAGATGCTGTCCTCGTCCTTTGAGTGGGGTACAAAATGGCAAGGTACGCCACAATAAACCTCGTTATAAGAGAATGTTGTACAAAACGTTGAATCATACTAAGTTGATGCATGTATCGCGGAGTTCGCGATAGGGAAGATTAGGAAAAACAAAGTTTTATGAAACACAGATCTCGTAGTAATTTCAAAACTTATTTAAATATTTAGTTAAGAGGGCGTCAATAAGCTCGAAACATTTTAACCCTTAAATGCATATTGTTGCCAATTGTCTACATTTCAGTTCCACTTAATTTTTAATTGAAATACCTGAGTGTGTGCATTTTCGAACGTACGTTGCTAACCATAGTCAGTAAATGATGCGTGAAAGAAAAAAGAAACTTTTGACACTACTTTCTGGCGGGTAAGTTATTTGTATAGTATGTGTGTGTGTGCTTGACATTTGAATATGGTAGTGATAAAGTTCAATGCGTTACTTAGAGATATTTTCTATTTTTGAGTTTCCTATAAAGGAGCGATTTATATAACTGAAAAGAAATGTTTTTCATCTGTTGTCAAGTAAATTTTTGATGTTGCATTTGAAAATGTCATTGGATATACATGTCAGATTTTTAGGAAATTATGTATGTTGATCTACAAACAATTTTTTCAAAATAAATACTCGGTATTATTACCTGGATTTTTTAATTTATTTTTTATGAAACGCAAGACTACAATCCTATAAAAAAAACCTTGTTTCTTAAAAAAAAAAAAACCTGTTTAAGGGTTAAAAATAACTGCACAAATAAATATACCTAAATCAATAATTAAAAAAAATAACTTTGAGCAACAATACAATTTGCTTACAAAAAAATAAAATAAATTTGGTTACAAATTATCGGGGGAAAAAAGAAAAGCCTTTTTAGGTTCTCAATTTTCGTGGATGAATAATTAAACTGAAAGGGAAAATAAAATCTTGCCGAAATTGAGCAAAAGGCAAAACCACTATCGGCTTTGAATTTCAATCCGCACAAACGCGGAACGAAAGTCTCGTCTTCGCGGGCGACTCTTTCTGGCATGACGGTGGAGAGGGGGAGGGGAAAAGAAGGAATCCCATCTGGACCTGTTTTCTTATCTCGACGTGTAAAACAAAAATGGTGAACAATCGGCGAGGAAAGGAATCGGGAGGACGGTCACATAAATTTGTTCCGTGTTCTTTTTTATTTTATTCTTTCTTCTTATGGATGGTCGCACGGAGGTGATAAATCGAGCGATGAGAGCTGGAATGGGCTCCACTGCGTCGAGACCTTTGTGGCAGACGGGATACTGAAACTGAAATCATTTAGAATTTTCACTCATTTTTTTTTTTTTTACATTTATAAACCCCGTGCACCACCGAACGTATAACACGGGGGTAAACAACACAGACAGAAGAAAGGATTACAACACAAACATCCATGCCTTCTCCGATTTTCACTCATTTAAAAACTGAATTTTCAGTTCAACCTAACCTCAGCTCTTCGAACAGTGGTTCGAGAATGATTTCTCTCTACATCACGTTGATTGATTGTATAGCCTCGTCGCACTTCGAAGGAACACGAAAGCTTTTTACGACCGACCTCGTTACCGTGTACCCCCGTTAGAGGGACGAGGACGACACTTCTATTAGCGCTTTATTTTCCAATCTTCCAACACCATAACATGAGAAATCTGAGTCTCGGCAAATTGAACAGGCTTTTCCGAAAGGGTTTTTTAGGGGGCCCCAAAAACTTGATTCAGTTACTCAACGGAAGTGCGCCAGCCACAGTTTGTGACTATGACAATTCAACTACACAGGCCACGTCTTTGGGGAAAAATCAAGGTGTAAAAATCTTCAAATTCGTAATCTTGATACCTCAATTTAGTTCTATTTCATCGCTGCGAAATCTGCATTCAAATCTATAAATTGAATCGTCTTAACACTTCTTGAGACGCTGCACCCCCATCAAAGAAAGTAAGCTTCACCCTTTTTAGTAGATAGTACAGCCAGTGGCGTAACGGAGAACATTTGGGCCCCCAAGTTGGATTCTACAAAGTGTAGGTACTTGGTGGCAGTCAGGCTTTGGGCCCCCCGCGATGCGAGGGTTGCAGAGGTTATGTTACCCACTAAGTACAGCATACGTTGTCAAGTACTAATGCAAACGATAACTCAATAGAAATAAATGTGCATGTCTCATAAACCAACTAGGCCTGGACATAACGGACGGTCATCACATAACAATGCCCTGTCAGTGTTGGTATATAGTTCGAAATTTCCTGTTTTTCGGAGAATATCACCGGGAATAACATTTGAAAATTAAAACTCTTTTGGGTCATCATCCTATTGAGGTCGAATAGAGAACGAGGCGAGGCCCTGGTCTAGTTGACCCCATGCCTTAAGACGTTTCTGATCTCAAAGAGAAAGAATTTATACAAGGACCTTTTGTATTTCCAAGGAATAAGGTATTCTTTGAGCGTTAATATTTGAAAAAGTTTCAATGACACACTTTTTTTCATTGATTTTTGGGTTGCCGTAGCAGTCTCATGGTCACGTAGCCGGTGACAGGGGCGGCTCTAGAGCCGGACAAACCGGACCCATGTCCGGGGCGGAAATATTTAGGAATGACATTTGGACAGAATTTGAAAATTTGTAAGAAAATATTTTCATAAGTATTATTTACATTTTGTAAAGCTGAAACCTAATCATTTTATTTTACAATTGAAAATCCGATCATTGCTAGTAAAATCTTTATAACGACTATACCGTCTTTTAAAAAATAAAATAAAAATTGTACTCTGCGTGGCGATATGACTTTGAAAATATATGAGCACCCAACCTCGGGATACAAGTCGATATGCTTCTCTTGACATGATTTTCACTTTCCTGATATAAAAGGCGAAACGGTGATTATCTTGTTTTTGTTTATGATATTACCATATTAAGGATGACAAATGTGCACAAAACAGAATATTTCGTTTGAATGTGGACATTTTGTATTTACTTCTTATTAAGGGCCGTTCTATTTAAGTGACACTGAAAAAAGTTTTAAAGATAAGATAGATGGTGAGAAATAAAAATACAGTATTTATTCGAATCTAAGCCGCCATCGGTTCTAAGCCGCACTCCCAATTCTCAACACAGTTTTCTGAAAAATAATGTAAAATGTGGTTTATCTAGATACAAGATATTTAAGAAATATATAAAAAAAAAAGGAAAATGCTAAGTAATAAAGGAATAATTTTCATTGATTTTACCAATATTAAAAATACTGTAAGTGCTCTAACTCCATCAATATAATGTTCAATTTCCCCGCATCGAACGAATTTTTCTACCTTCTATTCTAACTGCATCCAATTTTGAGTAGTTTTAACATTGGGAAAAAAAGTGCAGCTTAGATTTTAGTAAATTCAATATTCTTTTTTCCAAAATTTTAGGATTTCAAAGACAAGCTCTTGTGTTTGTTTCTCTTTCAATAAAACAAATATAGTGCTGGCTTAATAAGTCAGTGCAACTCAGTAGATTAAAAGAGAAAAGAAGCGCTACTTGTGTTTAATCGGTACTTTGATTTACAGTTAAAACGAAATAAATATATAATAAAGTGGATGCACCACGTGAGGGAGCGTTTTCTTAGGATTTACATAAGAAATAAAAATGCTGGCTTATAGGCTGACAAAATGCACAGTCTTTCAAACAAATCCGTGTAATGGACTATTTTCTATAAATTTCTGTGAGTATAAAATTTTACTGCTTATTTCAAGCATTCATGCAGCAATTAAACCTTTTCAATTTAGAATTTTCATAAACTTGAAATTGAAAAAAAAATACCTGTAACTAAGGTACTTATTTACGTATCATTTATTTAAAGATTAATGGAACCTAAATTTCAAATTCAGCTAATTTTTTTTAGCATTAAAAGACAAAATACACAATGTCCGGTTTGGTGGGTTTAAATTTCTGGATATATTGTATTAAATGCAAGGTTTTTTATTGGGAGGTACTACTGTATTTTTATTATATTAAGATACGTGTTAATGAATATTTTGTTGTTTTTGCTTTTATAAAAAAAAATGAACAGTAAAAATAATATATTTAGTTTATTAAAGTTTCATTTGTTAATATAAATATATGTATAAATTAAGTGTGTCATAAATAAATTCAGATCAGAGAAAAACGATTTAACTGAATTTAAAAAAAACTTGGTTATCAATGAAATTATTTTAAAATATGTATCCATAGTTCTTGTTTAAGAATACATGGATTGTGTAAAATTTTATTCTTAGAATAAATCAAAATGATATTACTGACGCGAAATTTTTCCTTAGGAGAGCTTCCGTAACCAAGACATTGCAAAACTTTCAAAACTGTTCCCAGAATTAAAATATAATTGTGGTTAATTTGTCTTGTTTATTGCATTTTTTTTTTTTTTTAACTCATCAATTACACGATTAATTTTTCTAAACCATCATGTTAAGTCAATATAATAGATGTGTGCTTTTAGATATTTTTTCCCTCTCTTTTTCATACATCAAGAGAAATTTAATAATATTATCCGGTAATTATTTTCTTTTAAGTGATTGTGTTATTGCTGATTCAAGTATTGAAAAAGCATTTCTTAAAAATTTTTTCCGAATATTTAATGTTTGTGAATTAGGTCAGTAACAGGTAAGTTATTTCAATGTGTTCTTCCTCTTTTTTTTTCAAATAAAGGTAAATAAATTTAGTAATATTATTTAATTATTATTAATATATTTCCAAATGAGATTTAATGTGTTAATATTCAAATGTTATTAAAACTATTTCTAAGTGGCGTTTTTTGTGGAAGCTAAAAGATAGAATTTTATTTGACTGAGAAATATATATATATATTATTATTATTTTGAATATTGTAGTCTATAATTTGAGTATTTTTATTTGGGTTAATTTTAGTGATTTATTAATTTCTAGTGTTATATTAATAAGATTAACGAAAAGTGTGTGTATTATTTCTGTAATTGTTGTACAAGGAAAAACATTTTTTTTTAGATAAAAATTCATGTAAATTCATTCTATCTTTTGCGCATGCCATGTACAGATGTATATGTAGGTTCTTTCATTCTATCTGAAGCCCAGTGGCTGAATGGTTAGTGCATCGCGCTTCCACACCACAGGTCCGAGGTTCAAACCCCGGGCTGGGCAAGGTTGACTCAGCTTTTCATCCCATCAGTGGGTCGATAAAATGAGAACCATGCTTACTTGGGGACCAAACACTGGGGGTTTCGCTTCAGGCTGACCACCTGATCGGAACATCTGCTCATGCACCCCAGCGCCCAATGGTCACGTATACTGAGATGGGCACAGTAGGTCTTGGCCCTCATGGGCTGTTGCGCCATTGAGTTTGAGAAAGTTCTTTCTATCTATATACATTCTATCTTCTTTTCAGTTTTATATTTAAAATTTTGGGAGACAACCAAGTACGAAATATATCACAAACGGAAAAGGAGTGTTAAGTAAAAAGGGGAATATAGGACAAAACTCTTTACTTCTTAATTTATAAACATTGGAGCTTATTTTGTAACTGTAAGAAGAGTTTCTTTTTCGCCCCAACAAATCCTCCTTCAACTGCTCTCCGAAAAAAAGAGACTGCAGAAGACGAATTAACGCATTCGTTTTCTAATCGGACACTCAGGAATTCCTCTTCGCGTGGGGTCGAGCGCGCTTATCGCTCGTGACGAATGGCCGAACTCGATGACGGCCACCCCACTTCCGCGCCTCCCGACCTTTGATAGAAATCCAACCAATGGTCTGGAGTGGCATTGGATCATTACGTTGAAATTGTTGTGTTCAGAATACATGCAATTATACAAGATATGGTAATTTAATCAATGAGCTAAAATTTTTTTTTTTTTTTTTTTTTTTTTGCGATCTTGCTTTGAGAAAGGCCCATGAAAGCCAAAACAAAGTGATAAAATTTTAAGTAAATCTACTACCGTAAAAGGCGACGCATAGGGCGCACTTTCAACACAAAAAGTGAGATCGAAATCGACGGGTGCGTGTCAATGACCGCAGGGCACACGGGAATTTTTCAAAGGGGGGGAGGTCGAAAGTCCACCCTTCTCGTATCATGCACCAAAACGCCGCCAAACATATCCTTTTGATTCTATCGATTTTCCGGAACAAAAACCAGTAAAAAATTCTTTGAATAAGTAATTAGCATTAATTAATAAAATTTATTATTAATAACAAATACTTAATTAAATTTCACGTACTATATACTGCATGGATAGTTCAGTAACTTCTGAAATTACAGACATGAGTTAGTTTTCATGATTAGTGTATACAGTTTTACTGAGCCTGAATAAATTTAACGCGTAGCATATATTTTAAACCCAGCAGGAAAACCTTTCCCAATTTGTCTTATACCATAAAAAAATCTTGTATTTACTTCAGGACAATTTAAAGTTTTCTTTAAACTAGAAAACCCTGAGAAAAAGTCACAATGCTTACACCTTATAACAAAATTTCAGCACAAACCATATCTGGAATCTTCAGAGAGCAGTAAACCATCTTGGACAACAAAGTTGAAAAAACAAATTTAAGAGGATTTCTACATCCATTATTCTGTTACCAGTAAGTGGTTTACATTCATATACTCTGCCATTTCTTCATCAAAAACAGCAGGTATCTTAATATTTGAATAACTGGAGTTGGTAGATGTTGAGCTATAATTTTTGATCCATTACTACGAAATTGACGTTTTCTCTTTGCACTATAATTCCTCGTTTAGCATTACCTATTTTAAAACCGTGAGCAAACGTAAACAAATAATAACGCACTCTCTTTTCCTGCCAGATTCTGGATAAAAATATAAGTAAAAACCTGTTCCCAATTATATTTTTGAAGATTCTGAGAACTGAAATTCATATTTTAAAGAGTATAAATCTCCTACTAATGCATATTTAAATGATACTTTGAAAAATAAAAATGTAAGCAAACGTTTTTTTCAACTTCCGGAATGCAGACTTGTACTTCTGGTCTCAAAACTTAGCTATCGAGTAAAATTCAAATCCCCATAACTTCAGTTCTAAATGACAGGAAAAAAATTTAAACACCATTTTAAAGAAAAAAAGTTCAAATTTTAAAACAACATCAAAATTAAAAATCGAAAATTTTGTCGAAAATGACGTTTTGAAGGTTTACGGTTACCTTAAGGCTGTCTTCGGCAAAAGTAAGAGAGATTGAACTAAACGCAGAACACATTTTCGGACAGAAAAATGCCTCAATTTTCATGGAAATTTGGAACATTATAACTCATACATCTATTAACAATACAGTGTTTTTAAGAAATTCAAAATACTCACAATGTGTGTATACTTTTTTCCCCCCCTTTTGAATACGTGCAGTGATATCTCATTCAACATTACGATATAGGAGCAAAACGTGAAGCACATTTCATACCAGAAAAAATGGATCAACTCGGTTAAAAATGGGATTTATGATAAAAAAAAATACTGCTCTCTAAAGGATAGTGAATCTAGAAAATATATTAATTTTTTATTCCTTTTATATCTGAAAAAACGTTCCAAATTCGAGTCCTATTCTTTAACATCAACCGAAGACAGCCTAAAAAACCTACAAGCATTGTACACGCACACTTCTGGTCCCTCTGTAAAAAAGGGAATGTGCTTTTATACGGCGAATACACCTAAAAATTGCAGCTTGAAAGTAGGGGTGCGTGCTATACGCCGCATTTTACGGTAAGACTACCCTAAAACTGTAAATTTTGTCAAAAATTGACAAATTTTTGATAATTTTATTTTATAGTCCATCTTATTAGCCTTATAAAAATACAAAGTTTATTATTTTCGTTCACTAAAACAAAAACTACAAGTATTTTAGTAAAAGCAGATGCTCATTTCTATAAGCAAGATGCCATATTTTGAAATGCATTTTACTCGAAATGTGTTTTTTTATAAATGATCATACGGGGACAGCGATTGCTCAAAAGGTTTTAAAAATAATTGACTGAAATTTTTTTTGTGTATGTTTTGTATAAAGTAGAAGTACTTTATCCTTCAGATTTATCAATCATTGTTTTATTACAAAATTTACAGGCCCTTATGTGAATATAATCACTGTTTTTTTTAAGCAATTTAATCCTATGCATGTACAGCTAAGTAGTAATTACCTGTAATTGTTTGTCCAGTTGGAACAAATTCTTTGTGGATATTACCCCTAGCATTGAAGAATATAATAAGTATTGTTTTTATTTTGGATGGAATTTTCCTTGTTTTTTTTCGCTTGGGTGGTGAATTTTCATTCCGCACTTTGTCGCTTTGTTTCAGGGTTATATTGGAAACACCAAGATTCTTCACCTGTAACATTGAATCGTTTTCAGCAGCTGAAATGATGTCTCTACAATAGGCACTTCTCATCGCTTTTTGTTCAGGGGATAAAGTGTGCGGAACTTATTTAGCCCACAGTTTTGTTTTGCACAAATCTTCATGTTGAATGGTTCGAATTGTTTCTTGTTTGATGCTTAAAGAGTCTGCCATCTTTCTGAATGACGCACCGCGATCATTTGCCGCGAAATTTCGTACTTTATCAATAATTTCAGGTGTTCTAGAGGAAATTGGTCTTCCACTACGCTGATCATCTTCTACTGTATCTCTTCCATCCAAAAAACGTTTGTGCCACCCAAAAACGTTTGATCTACTTAAACAACAGTCATCGAAAACTTGTTTCTTGATTTGGTATTTTTCCGGAGCACTTTTACCAAATTTTAGGGGAAATTTTATTGCAGCTCTTTGTTTTATCTTAAAAAACATTAAAAATCACTTCTGTAATAAACAGTCTTCTAATAACTACTTAACTAACTGCTCACAACTTGTAGTCAGTGTGCCAGCAGACCATGGACATTATGATGTATACGCATTTGCACTTATGCCGCTATTACAGTCTGGGACGAGTCTTAAAACTTATTTGCTGCACTGTGTATGCTTTTTTGTAAAAATTTCGAAAAATAATGCATGGACAAAACTTTCTTGAAGAGATTTCATTTGTAATTTGTTAATGGAATAATTGAAGTTATTTTTTATATTGAAAACATTTGCTATTTCCCGTGTAACAGAAAGTATCAGATGGGGCTTACAGAAGTAAGAATGAAGCACATTCAACAGAAATAAATAAAAGAAAGTTTTGAAGGATTACAATTATATATATATGTTAGCGGCAAAGCATGAAATACCAGCATTCCATAGAATGCCGGACGTTTTTAGGACGATAGTATGAAATATGAGATTTATTACATACTTTGCCTAGGCATTGTATAGAATGGTCTAAAGCTATTTAGGCAAAATATGAAAAAAGGTCATGATAAGGATATTGTATCAATGACTTACATTCCTAAAAGTACAAATGGTTATTCTGACAAAATAATGAGACTGCCATTAAAAAAAATTGTTAAATTATGATTTCGCATATATACTTGTATTAAAATTCCTTCAGAAGTTCCAAGCCGATAGAAACCATCCTACTTCCCACTCATTACAAGTGCCAATATATTGGCATTCGGGAAGAATAAAAGTTTTTACTACAATACCTTTTTTTAAAATAATTTTCTGTTTTTCTGGCAAAATTCAAAAAGGCCGATGTACAGTTCAATATCATAACGTGTAACATTTTTGTATTTGGTTGAAAGTTCTTTCAGAATTCTATCGCATCCCTAGAATCCGGAATTTGATTTTGCTCTTTGCAAATTAAATTCCTAGAACAAGTTCACATTGTCAGAGCTCAGGTACCTCCCTCTAGGAAGAAAACTGGATGTCAAAATTACCGGCTGCAATTGGTATCGCCTACATGGTGCCACACTAAAAAGGGATACCAAACCCTGGGGAATGTACTAGGTCTGAAAATGGTAAAAATATCAATCTGTAGCCCCATTGAAAAAAAAATCTGTGACGTAATATTTTATAGCAGTTCTTCCCAACATTTTTATCTTCCGTACCGGTCAACGTCTGATAATTTTACGGCAGCCCGCCGAGGGTGGGACGTTGATTATTTATATTTTAAAATATTTTGATTTTATAATTTAATTGTATTTAAACATGCCTTCAGAATAAAATTCAGTTGCACCAAAAAATAATTATAAAGTGATTTCCATGGAAAGTCGCACAAACACGAGAAAAATACACCCCAGTAAAAAAAAATGGAAATAATTTAATACTCCTTGAGTGGCCTGATACTCTTTGATTCATAGACCAGGGGTTGGAGACACTGTTTTATGGTACTGATGCCTTCTTTAACAGGTTAAATGAGTTTACTTTTATTTTCCGCAAACATCCCATCATATAGTTATTCAGCAACCAATAGTCCCTGGGTTCCTTCTTAGTAGTCATTTTAGCCTTTTGTGTATCAGTTATTAACTTCTAGTAAGTAATTTCAGTTAAGAACCCCCCCCCCCTTTTGGCAACATCAACTCAAATTTTGGACAACTAGCTATCGAATAGTTGTTTCATGTCTACAAACCATGTGTCGGCAACCTTTTAGCTGTTGCGTGTCAAACCAATCTACCAATATGATTCAGTGAACCACACAGTAGAGCATTTTTGAAACAATTAAATTTACAGATTTGTTGAGTAGCTCAAAGTACCACTGAGAATTGAACCGCTTGCCACATGTGGCACGTATGACATAGGTTGCAGACCCCTGCTATAGACCATGACTCCTTCTCCAACACTATAGCTTGCTCCTCCATTTTCAGGTAGCACAGGGAAAAACCAATTTTTTGTTGAACAAGTTTAAGTAAAATTTAGTATTTTGACATTTCTGAACAAACAGCAATGTACAATTAACAGATTCTGAGCCTGAGGTACACGTTAAAAGTTTTGTGTCTTGCCAATTGACAATATTCGAAACGAATCTGAGATGAATTTCATACTTTACCGGTTTCTCATTAGCATTCTATAGAATTCCTAGGCAATGTGTGAAATTGGAATCACATTTCATACATTGCCGGCTAGATTTAGGCATTTTTTACAAAGCCTAGGCATTCTATAGAATGGCGGATTTCATATTTTGCCGGTAACATATACACTGAATTTACAAAAACAGTCGAAGACAATTTCGTTGCAAATAATTGTTTCCCAAAAGATAAACAGCTGATACAAACTTCGAAAAAGACAGTCCCTAGGGAATGTAGTGCCACAGAAGAGCACCCATAAAGAGGGGGCAAATGGACGTAAAATATGCCGAGGCTCAATGTCCTTCAATGGTGTGAATTTCTGGGAGGGTGGTGCCAGCTCAGATATCGTCCTCTACACTTGATCGAGACTCGAAAGGAAGAGGTCCGTCGCCAGTAGTCCTAATGCAGCTTCATAATGCAACGTCAATATAACGGCGGTATCCCACGTACATTTTCCGTGCAATATTTTGGCCCAACTTTTCGCCGAATCTGAGGGGGAAGGGTTACCATAAACAAAACTACATGCTCTGACGTCAGCCACGTTCTTTCTCCACATTGAAACGTTACTCGCTGATTTTTCTGCTTCGAAAACGACCATCCAATATTATTTCTTATATTTCGCTCGCGCTTTTGTTTATGGGGGAAAACAGAAATGGAGCATTATTCTAATTAAAATATTATACGCCGTTAAAATATTGTACACCATTAACGCTATATCTGATGCGAAGCTACCACCGTTACCGCCATCTTGTTTGTGACGTAGGGTGCTGAAAAACCCCATTGGCTGGAATTTCAAGCAACTTTCATTTAGAGCAACTTTCTCAGCTCGCTGACAAAAATTTGTTCGAAAGCCATTGCTATGGCAACGGAGTAAAAATTGCACGAATTGGACCAAAAATTGCACCAAACGTGTACGCGTGATAAGGCCTTTACAATCACTCACTCCAGCTAAAATTAAAAATCTCCTTTATAGCATCAAGTCAGCATCGAGCTTCCTTATTGTAAGCCGATGCGACTTTGGGAAAAGACGGAATTCAAGTGTCGCTGTGAGGGGCTTTGAAGTGGAGGGCCCTTTTTCGCGTGAAGAATGAGCGCCTGTCTAATGAAGCCTCGAGAGAGACAGAGATGTCTCCACGCTTGACACGACAATGGACCGTGCTGTTACCTGTCAGAAGGGCCAAGGCCGAAAGGGAGTGTCTTTGCTTAGAATAAAAGCATCTCTTTTTCAAATATAGGAGTAATAACAATGCTAACCATTTTTTTAAAATGAAATCTCTCCTGATTTTGTCCGTTGACCTTAGAAAAAAAAAACACTGCAAAAAATAAAAGTTCGAGAGATGAACGTCTTGAGTGAGTGAGAGAATATTAATGTCGCACTGATTAGCAACACGAGGGCTTTGGGCGACGGTCCGCGTAATTTTAGATGAACGTCTTACCAAGTGACATTTTTACAACTTTCATCCTAACGAGAAATAATTTTATAGACTTTGTAATATAATTTTAGAGGTATATTACTAAGAGCTGTAATACCCCTGAGAATAGCCGTGTAGGGGAGCGATGCACGTTAAATCTGTCCAAAGCTCAAACGTCCTCCCGTTGGTGTGGTGTGGTAGTTAGGAGAGGGGTGCCAGCTCAGGTGTCGTCCGCGTCACTTGATCATGGTTCAAAATTACGCGGACCGTCCCCAAAAACCCTCGTGTAGCTGAACAGTGGGACGTTAACATTCACTCACTCACTCACTCACTCAAGAGGCATATTCTTTCAGTGCTTCCTTGATTTTCTTTTCGGAGGGAAAAAAAACCCAAAGAATTGATTTTTCATTTGATTACAGCGCAAAAAACTTCCAAAGTTTATGGTAGCCGTGGAAACCAAGTGCTCATGGTCACGAACTCGCTTTCGGCGAAGAGTCCGGGTGTTTCTGAAGACCCTTCGTTTCCAGGGACTGATGCACGTTCAATCTTTCGAGATTCAGTCTTCTCATGTTGGTTTGGTATGTAAGATTGGAGTGCTAAATCAGGACCTTGACCTTGTTTCCAAATGACGAGGTCCGTCGCCAACAACCTTTGAACCGCTTCAAAAAGAAACATTGATAAAGAATATACATAAAATTAAATCAAATTCTTTTCACAAAAGTGTGGGAGATGGAAAATTGAATCCCATTCATAAAGTAGGGTGTTTTAAATGACTCAGTTATTGAAATTGGAGAGACATCTTATATTTGCCTGAATTTCATTTTTTAAACCGTAGTTATAGTATATCAAGATTCGTGGACTGACGATCATTCAATTTCTGTATAATAAAAAATAGTTTATCTTTCATTTCATGGACCAATCCTAAAGGAAAGCACTTCTTGTTAATTTTAACAATAATGAGATTCGGAAAAGCTTGGTTGTTCGGTCGTCTCGCTTTCATTTTACTAAAAAACAATAAGACTGATGAAAATTTTTTTTTTCAAATGGATGTGCTTGTAAAAAAAAAGGAAACCTGTATGGCGCTTGCATGGGACCCCACACAATTCTGTTAAAAAAAATCTTCATAATTTGACTCATTTTTTGGACCATATTTTTGCGATCAAATAACATAATACAGCAACCAACACCAACTTCATTTCGTTACTTGTGGGAGAGATTTATTAATGTTGTACGAAAAAGCAACACGAGGGCTATTGGTGACGGACCTCGTCACCTTGAGTCTCGTTCAAGTGACGAGGACGATACCAGAGCTGCAACCTCCCTTTCCAAACTACCACGCCACAACAACGGGAAGACATTGAGCCTCGACAAACTGAACCATGCCTCTGTCCCCTCTTCACGTCAAGTCATACTAGGATTTCAACCTGAGATACTCCGGCCATGAATTCGAACCACTGCATCCACTCGTTGTTTATGGGAGCTTAGTTTCAAGCGAAATATTTGCCAGATTCATTAAACTTATTTGAATGGAGAGATCTATCTGTAAGAGAAAATATTTTCATGAATTCGTATTATTCCCCGATAAATCGTCGTGTTTTATGTACCACCAAAGTTTTATAATTTTAACTCCCTTTCCCATATTTATTTATTTCCCTCTGCATTTCAAAAAGTTGTTCGAAGCTTTGATGAAAGTTTTGTAGAATTCATTGATGTTTTCCTCCCCCCCCCTTCTTTCGTATCCTATGTTGCACTTTCCATTTCTGTGTCACACATACTTCAGTCAAGATCCCAATAGCCCCTTCCCCCCTCTCCTCCAATTTACACTCGTGTCATGTTTTTCACTGTCCTCCTTTCTTAATCGAGTGCTCGTGTTGTACCACTACAACCGCGGCTCAGAGTTAGCGCCGCAAATATTTCCGAATGTCGCGTGGCCTCCCAGGAGCACTGCCCCCGAGCCACACGAAGGTAAAATGTCGTGTTAGAACCTGAAGAATAAGGCATAAATGTACGTTGGGGGGGGGAATCAAGAGTTGACGTTTTGAGTAATGCTCGCGCTTTATACTGCAAAGCTTTGGAGCCCCCCCCCCCTTTGTGGGCGAGACATAAAACTTCCTCAGAGCTATCTGGTTGAAGAAAGGAATATTTTTCGCTTACCTAGCAACTTTGAACGAAAAAGTTTATTTTGAGTCCTCATACCACTAAAAATCTACCGCATAGTGGGCTGATGCACCTTGAGGCTCAAAGGCCTCACGTTGATACAGTATGGAGATTTGGAAAATGTGGTGTCAACTCAAATGCCGTCCTTGTCTCTTGATCATGGTTCAAAATGACGAGGACAGTCACCAATAGTCAAGATGATACTTCGATGTTAATAATCGTCAGTCATAAACGATCCGAAAGAGGTGTGTGGGGGGGGGGCAGATTAACTGATTCCAGAATCAGAACGTTCACACTTGGAAAACGATTCAAGTGGATGAGTGAATATTAACGTCGCATTATTCAGCTATACTCGGGGACTTTTAGTGACGGACCTCGTCATTTTGAACCATGGTCAAGTGATAAGGACGACATCTGATCTGGCACCCCTCTTTTCTAACTTCCACGCCACACCAAAGGAAGGATGCTTTAGCCTCGATAAATTTAGCGCGCAATGACCCCCTCTATACGGTGAGCCTTCAGCGGTACAAGGCTCGAACTCATGACACACCGGTCACGAGTCCGTTACCTTTACCCTGTAAAACGATTCGATTTGAAAGTAATTGTTGTGAAAGTCGTTGAATCGAGTCACATATGCGTGGAATGCAGGAGGGAGGGTAATTAATTCAGTTTCACATTCAGGTATCTAACCATTTTCCGAAATGGAGCGTGTCAATAAAAATAAACAAAACAAAATTACGTTGGTATTGATTACGTCACAACAAATTGTTGGCAACAATCATTCTTAATCACTTTCTGCCAAAAGAATTTTGGACCCGTAACATGGAAGTAGCCTGATTCGAACACTCTTTTGGAACGAACCAAAAAATTTGGCAAAGTGCTGTATTAGTTATAGAGGTTTTTTTCGATTAATTGATCCTGGTCATAAATTTCGTGGATAAGGATATGCTCAAGTTAAGCCTCATGTTCCTATACTTTTTCCTGTGACCGCGATAGCCTAGTGGTCAAGGAAATGGACTCGTGGTTGGCGTGTCATGAGTTCGAGCCTAGTACTGCAGAAGGAGCAGATGCACGTTAAATATACCGAGGCTCAAATGTCCTTCCGTTGGTAAGGTGGGGAAGTTAGGAGAGGGGGCGTGTCAGCTCATGTGTTGTTCTCGTTGCTTGACCGTAATTTAAAATTACGAGATCCGTTGCCCAAAGCCCTAGTGTAGATGAATAGTGCGACGTTAATATTCATTCACTCTCGCCGTATCCCTTTACCACACACTATACATCTGTCATGCGGAAAAATATATGATACTTTATTAAATATGAAACTTAAGCTTCAAAGTACGGAGAGTGAAGTCCAAACTCGACTGTTCGAACTGCTCTCGTTTCTCTAATGCAGTGGTCTTCAAACTGTGTTCCAGGTATCCTGGAGTTCCACGAGATATTCCCAGGGATTCTACAATACAAAATCGAAAATTATAAATGTATGAATTCACGTTCTTTATGAAGTTTGCATAACTACTAGTATCTAAAGCTTATCTCAGTCATTAAAACTGGATCCAAGTAATCCATTAAAGGATTCAAGTGAAGGGATCATGGAGTAGGAGATCTAATTTAGAACTCTATAAAATTTACAAACAGCTTGATATTGTAAAATTCCAGAGACTTAAGTGGGCTGGTCGTCTGGCTAGAATGAAAGAAGATTATTGTTGCAAGAAAATCATTCTGGAACTAGTTTCGGGGGTCTGACCTCAGGGCAGACCCCCCTCGAATGGGTGGATTGTATCGGAAAAAAGATTTTAATATTTTAAAGGTTAAAAACTGGAAAATAGATGCCAAAAGTAGTGATGCCTGGAGAAGGCCAGGGCCCACCCAGGGCTGTTGAACCATTGAAGAAGAAAAAAGGCCATTCCTGTCAACAGAATGTCTTAAGATTTTTTGAGGCTCTGGGCCTCTCTGTAAAAGTAGGCCCTACCTGGGATCTTTAAAGGCTGACAGCATGCATTGTCAAATAATCGTTCAAAGGGTGATTTGAAACAAATATGTGTACCACTCACAATCTCACAAACCTAGGCACAAACCGGCTCGACCGATGGCCGCATTTCGATTAAATGAGTTGAATGATTGTTTATGGTAGTAGGCCTAGGCCTTGACATGAACAATCTCGCAACTTTTTCCAATTGACATGCAGTTTGTTTCTCGGAGATATTTGACCATTAAAATTATCCAGATTATGACCTTTTTAAGACAAAGTCGAGAACGAGGGTGAGGCCCTAGGCCCGGGATCAGGTGTCCCATTCCTTAAGACGTGCCTGTCTGTTAATAGTGGGTCCCTCGAAGACAACAGAAGGAAGTTTAGCGCCGCAACACAATCGGCTCGCGTCGGTGATGCACGATGACAGAAATGAGCGCGATAAAATGGTAGGGAAGCAGAGAGAGGGAGGAGGGGTTTCTTGCTCTCCCGAGTGGAGGAACGAAGTGTATCGTTTTATTTTTCCCTGGGCGTTTAGGAAGCTTAAAATAATGCTCCCGAGGAGAGATTACGCCGAAGCAGAGAGAAAAAAGCGCTGTCTGTGTGCCAGGGGATCGAATGACGGACAGAACGTATTGCGGAATTGCGCCTGCGCCGGATTCCCTTGTCACTTCTCTTTGCGTAGATGGAGAGAATAGTTGAAAAGGTGTGAGAGATCAGGCACAGTGGCGCACACAAGGGGGGGGGGTCTTGGGGGTCCGGACACCCCCCAAAACCCTTGAGTTTTTTTTCGATTGATGATAATCCTATATATATATATGTAACCTAAAATTTAATTAAGTACTTGCTATCAAAAATTTATTTTATTAATTGATGCTAATTATTAATTCAATAATTTATTTTTTACTATTTCTTGTTAACAAAAGCGACAAAATCAGAAGAAGCAATTGGTGAGGTATGATTCGAGTTGAGGGACTTTCGACCAAGGACTCCCCACTTGAAATATTTTTGTGTGCGCTACTGTTCAGGCACATTTCTTCTTATACATTTTTAAAAACATTAGTTAACACGCTTTATTAGGCTCCCTCTTTCTCTCTCAATGTCGCAAAAAGTCATTTCCAAAACGTTCTGTGTTAAATAGGATTTGATTTCGAATTAACATTGTTCTGGTGTAAAGAGAGGGGCTATCAAAATTTTTCTTTTAATTTGCGGTCCCTTTTTGGCTAGTACAGTGTATTTCATGATTCTCGATACGGATTAATTCCCTGTTGATAAATGTTGCACTTTGAAGTCCCTCGATATGGAGTTCGAACGAAACATACAAATTAAAACCTTTGTCATACAGAAAAATTAATTTAAAAACACTTCTCTGATATTCGAATGCATATTTTGACACCCATTGAAATCAGTGCAGAGTCAGCTTAGAATTTTTTTTACTTGCACAAATCTTTATTTTCTTAAACATTTTACAGAGTTAAAGTTTTTTTCCTTTCATTTTTATTGTTATCAATAAATGAAGTGGATTTTTAAAGATTTGAAAAATTTCTGGTATTCTGGTTTCTCTAATATTTGCGCCGTGCGAAGGTGATAGATTGCAAAAAGTTTCTATGAGGCCCACACACAGACGCGGGCCGCTGATGAAAGTGACATTTCTCTCCGAATCACCTGACCACGCCATTGGGAGGGCTTCCAGAATTGGTAGATTAAATGCATCCTCGCCACACGGCAAGTCTTTAGTGACATCAGGATTCAAATTCGAGACTAGACCAGCCATCACAACGAGATTGCGACCATGATCACTCAGCTTCCCCCCCCCCCGTCATTCAGGCATAGTTTTCAGTAATAATTTGATAAAATTGGCAATGACTAACAATAAATAGCTTTTACTTGTGAAAACTGAGAGTCACAGCCAAAAGGGTTTCCTTGGCGGGTTTTGAATCCACTAACTGAAAGATACCAACAGTCCTTTGTATTTAACACGACTGATGAATCGTTGTTGGAATCGAAATTCGAGCAGTTGGCCATTTTACCAAGTGTGCAATCCTAAAAACAAACAAACTTTTAACCTTTAACATAAAAATTACGGCTCTACGCTTTCGTTAATGTGTTTTTCAATTCCTACTATTTAGTTCACACTCTCCCTATATATATATAGTTCAAATTTGCAATCGTTAATAAAATATTTTTCATTCATCCATTCAAGTTCAAATACATTTTTTAAACTTGTAGCGGATGACACTTGATGCTAATACATTTTTTTCAAATATTAATTTATTAACTAAACTTAATTAAGGAATAAATAAATAACAAACAAAAGTAATAGTCCAACACGATATATAAAAGGGAAAATCGCTCGTTGTGTCCCTGTAGCGCAATGGATAACGCGTTGGACTTCTAATCCAAAGATCGTGGTTCGTATCCCCAGTGGGGGATGGCCTAATTTTTAAGAATGTGATTTTTTTACTATACTATTTTATTGGAATAATTAAATTTAATTAATCTTGTGTGGTTAAGAAAGCGTTCCATAATGTAACATCGAATATTCTTGACATCTTTTAAGAAGATGGAATATACAATATTGTCCGTAAACATTTGATATGAGGCTTTGTAATGAAGTTTCATTATATATTACGTTTGGAAATAATTTTACGCATTGTGAGGTATGAGGCTCGTATACCGATGGCGGAAATCCGTAAGAGTCCACAAATTTTATGATCTTCTCATCTTGAATATACATAGCTAACCAATGAGATCCTTCTTTATCATGGGGGTCTGTATTTATTACGAGTGCTGCTCTTTTCTTGATCTTGGGTATTTTGTCAGAAGGTTCACATCTAAAAAATCTCTGGGAACCTCCTCTGATAAAATTTTACTTCTGTGAAAAGTGAACATTCCCAACGTCAAATAGAAAGTTTCGCGTCTTGTTTATTTCAATCAATGATTCAAATTGAGCGAATACAATATGTGAGACAGTTTCATTTAGAGCCTTGTTAAATGGACGAATGAGATTAAAGGGCTCCCCTTCACAAAGATCGGGGGATAAACCAAATAAAAACAAGAATAACCTTTAGCAGGTTCTGATCTGGATAAATGAAGTCCTTCAGAGTTTAAAAATAAGTTATTATAAGCTGGAATATGATTTCCTTTTTCAAAATCTAGTTCTAGAGGTTGATGAGGAACAGGTTGACTGTCTACGGACACACCGATAAAATTCCCATCATAATGTTTGAATTCGAAAGGGAACTTTTTATAATTCCCATTGAAAGCATCATTATCCACACATGCTATGACGACACTCTTAGGCATTTGCCCAGAAAATACATTATCTTGTACGAAAGAATAATTAGATTGTGAGGTTGAAAACTTGTGCAGCTAACTCGATCAATGGAATATTTCACCATTGTCCTTTCTAAAGCTTTCGCATGACTTATAAGAACTGCCGGATTAACTGGTACTTTTCTTACATAAAGAGAGACATGTTCAAAAATAACATTGTAATCTCCCTCTCCCATTAAACAAAATGATGGTTTACTTCGGACGAGTTTTAGTTTCACATCCACTAAATTTAATAAAGGTCTGTCTTGGTTAAATAAATCAACATGTAATCGTCCAACCCTATAAACAGTTCCTCTCCTTTTAACGAACTTCACACGGCTTTTGAATCCTTCATTCGGTTCCGTGTCGTTCACATCCTAAACATTAATTCTGCCAGCGGTGTCTTTATAATGAAGTTCAGATGTCAGTTCATAAGCTTTGCTGTTGTACCCATGATTTAATAAAGTTTCTATTAAAACTCTTTTAGGATATGTATTATTGCTTGAGGAAACCGTTTTTTCGTTTAAGCAAACGTCAACTTGGGAAAACAAACTGTGTAAAAATAAGTTTACAGGTCCAACTTTATTTTCATCAATAATCACTTTACCATCGCTTTTAAAGACTTTTGCTCCAACATGTAATTGAGTCCGAGAGAGGTCTACGTAAGCATCACCCCCCCCCCCTCCTAGGTATGAGGAATTCAATTAGACCTCTATCTGCAATGTTAGTAAAGGGATGGAATTGTACCCATTGACCTTTTTGTATTACAGTCTGGAAAGGAGGAGTTAAAAATGAATTGAGCTTAGATTTAACACATTCAGGAGATTCCTTTAATAGAAAAGCAATTACTCCTAAGAATAGAAAATATCTTGTTCTGTTACTTTCTTGGATTTGGAAGATCTGGTAGCTTTCATTTCTTTCTTCTTTCTTTTATACCTTTGATTCTTCTCACCAAGCCCTATCATTTCATCAGCTTTCGATATAGCTTTTTTAAAAACTTTTTTCCAGTTTCATTAGTCCTTTGTCTAGTAGACTATGGAAAACTCTGACCTTCCAACATGTCATTTGCAATTTGTGTGCTTGTTTTCAAAACTTCTTTTCTCGCCGATTTAGCACCACTCTTCAGAAAAGGTAGAGCTGTACGAGATAATCATTTAAACCACCCACCAATCCATATCCTTTCTGAAAAGATTGTTCAGCATAATATGGGAGTCCATTTCCTGTTTGTGAAATGTAATAGTCTTCAAATTGCTTGGTATAACAATTATAAAGCATAAGTATCTTTACTCTTTAAAACTCTTTAAAGAAATGAGTTTTATATTCACACGCATCTTCTTTTAAATGATTTGTTCAGTCTAAAATGCAACACTGCTATCACGCGCCCTCTCTCAAAAGGAACTAAGTCACCATAATGTAATCGCAGAATCATTTCAATCGTTTGAAAATGTTGTCTAATGACAGGTACGTAGTGAGGTCTTGTATAGTGAGCACATTGACTACCTTCTCCGTCTTTTCCCTCTACTTTTATAATTTTCAGGAGTGGAGCTTGAATGTGTCCAATGATCTGAGGTTCAATGAGAAAACAGTAAGTATACATGATAGGAAATTATAATGTAGGATCAGCTATGTAAGGACTTTCCACTAACTTTTTATACTCACCTGGTTCAAAACCTAACAATTCCGCTATGCCTATATATAAGACGACTTTAGCCTGATCACCTAACTTTACCTTTACCCTCTTTGTCACAGAATGATGAATAAACTCAATTTTATTTTGGTGCCCTTCCAAATGCATTCCTTTTAAAATATCTGGAATAGTTTCATAACAATCTGGTGGAACTCGTCTTGCGAGTAATCCTCCATTACCTACAACAAATCCAACTATATTATTATCATTCCTTATGTTGTATTATGTGTGTGGATATATTAAATCTACTAGGCCCACTTTTCAAAGTAATAGGCAATGGAAGTCGAGTCATAAGATGGGATACTTTATTTTCTGAGAAAAAAAGCTTGGAGCAAACTAATGTAATGTCGAATGACACCTTACAAACAAAAGAGAGTGCATTACGTGCAACCACACTTATATCATTGTCACCCTTGCCTACGTATTTGATTTCTCTGAGTATCCCTGAAATTTTACTAAATATTCGCTTTTGGCATTCCTTTTCCTTGTTCTAATCACTTTTTCAACAGGATAAAATCCAGAATAGGATACTTTTTGCAGTTCTTGGGGATAAAAGGTTCCCTGAATAATTTCACTGGATAAATCTTTTACTCTGTAAACTATTAGATTTCTAGGAAAGATTTGGTGAATTGTAAAAATTTCTCTCGTCCACACAATTTTGCTCATAACCTTTTTCAAAAAGTTTTTCTCTGCTGATTTATACGGTATCACCCACTTTGAATGTGGATTTTGATTGTTCTTTGGGATTTTCCATACAAAGTTAGCCATACTTGAGTTTGATTTCTTTCGCTTACCGAGCTTTTGGTTCCATGCGAATGCTTCGATGCCAAGTATGATTATAACTGTACACTAATTTTCCAATAACATCAATGTAACGCTTTGGGTTCATTTCAAAGTAAAATATTTCCACATATTCGTTTTCAAAGTACGATTGAATCGATCTACAATGGAGGCGTTTGCCTTATTATTTGTTGTAAGAAATCCAACTTTCATTTTCTTTAGGTATTTGTGGAACGCAATGTTCACAAATTCTTTCCTAGCATCTGTATGTAATTATTTTGGAATGCTCTCAGAAAAAATCTTTTTAAAATCTCATACAATAGATTCTGCTTTTTTATTCTTCAATGGTATAGTCCGAGCATATTTCGAAAGAACATCGATGCATGTCAACAAGTATTTACGATCGTTCTTAAAAGAAGATTGCACATCCATTAGATTTGCCTGAAATTTATTCGACCGACGATTGCTTGATTCGTATCAAGTTTTTTCCAAACTGGTTTATGTAAAGTAAATGATTCTTTTGTTTGTAACCGATTTTTTTATATCTTTTCTGGAAACCCTCCCTTTTAGAGCACGAGAGATGTACAGCATCGATACCACCGAAACTACCTGCGCGTTCAGGAACACGATAAATATGCTCCCACTCCATGTTTATTTAAACACTGCTTTTAATCATTAATACCGGGATGACTTCTGAAATTATTTTTAGATATGATTCAAATCAAGAATAATTTCAATATTTATAAAAACGAAAGCAAGAGAAGGTATGGAAGGGGTGGACGGACGAGACGAGATGATGAAGGACGAAACGAGTGAGTGAGTGAATATTGACGTCGCACTGCTCAGCTACACGAGGGCTTTTGGCCACGGACTTCGTAATTTTGAACCATAGTCAAGTGAAGAGCATGACATCTGAGCTGGAACCCCTCTCCTAACTACAAACACCAACGGGAGGACGTTTGAACTCTCGACAGATTTAACGTGTATCGCGCTCCTACACGGCGGGTCTTTAGTGGTACTGGGCTCGAACTCGTGATATGCCAGCCACGATCCGATACCTCGACCACTCGGCTGCGGCAACCACGGGAAAGGGAGGTGGGACGGGGTGGACGAGAACGGGTGTAAAGGAATGTGGGAGGTGCAAGGCGCGATCACCCCCGCCTTATTATCTAGACCCGCCCCCTTTACCCGTACTAACGAGTCAATATTTTTCGAAGTTGAAGGTTTGTCGTAATATCCGTAAGAGTTTTGGGGTTTCATCGAAATAAGAGGCTCTTGAATTATTTTTCCCTAATAATTTGATTTAAACCGTTAAAAACTGCCCTCCAAAGACTGTAAACTCTTCTAACCCTTTTCTTAGTATATAATTGTATTTTTACACACAGTTTTAGCGAGAATACACAGTTGTAATATTGAAATTCGAAAGATAAAAAAATGTCATACAAATTAGCACAATATGCTCTCAACTATCCGTGTGCGGATTATCCCTAATATTGCTAAAGAGCATGAGATATTAAAGTCGAATCAAATCAAACCAGTTTGCGAATTATCCGCACTCATTTCGTCTCGAACTCTCTCTTCCTATCTCTCACACACACATAAATCACAATATGTAAAGAGAATTTTCACACACGTTTTTTGTAGTTTTTGAGTCTTGTTTATCGTCAGTCAAGAAGGAAATTTTTCTGTACTTAAAAGGAGTAGTGTGAAACGTTTTAATTGTTAAACAAAAATTAGAAATCTTTCAAAAGCTTGATAATTGAAATTCAACAAGCAAATTAACAAAGAGAAATTGAACGTGATATATATGAACACCCTATTACGTTTACGAGAAATTGGGGTGACGAATCTGCAATGACGAAACGAGACTGCAAGCGTCAACATACAGATTGGGCCCTGCTATAGTGGTTTAATAAATAAAAAAAGAGTAAAGGTAGACCTATTTCGGATACCGTGTGTAGCGACGTTTCTCCACACAGCACCAGAATTTTAATATTTTATCTGATTGGCTTACTCGATTCAAGCAACGCTATGGAATTTAGCAGTGAAATGTAACGAGAAGTACGGATGGGACTTCTTCAGAATCATTTTGTGAGAAATTTCAAGAATTTCTAGTCGAAAAAAATTTGATTCCTGATCCAATACGAATGAGACAGGATTGCATCGAAAATGTCTCTCAGTAAAAACACTTTCTTCGCTGAATCCAGGTCACAAATCGTTGAATGAGTTAAAGTTATATTAACCGCGCACTGTAAAGCTGCGCGAGAGCTATGGGTGACGGACCTCCTAATTTTGAACCATGGTCAAATGAGAAGGAGGACACGTAAGCTAGCTCCTGTTTCCCACACCAACGAGAGGACGTTTGAGCCTCGACAGATTTAATGTGGCTCTTCTACGAGGCGGTTTTGCAGTAGTACTATGCTCAAAACTTATGGACACGCCAGCCACGAATCCCTGACCTTAACCACTTGGCTACCGCGGCCACCACAAATTGTTGAAGAAAATGCTGTAGAAATGGTTCAAGGCACCATAAATGAATCTCTTAGTTATCGGAAATGCTACGAAACCAAGCTCGCTTAAAGGTACACAATAAGGCAATCTACCGTTGTTTATTTCCATCAAAAGGAGGTATGGATGACAACTGACATTTTTTTTTTCCTCCGATTGTTTCAAAAAGTTAGGAAACACAAGTGAAAGGTTAATCAGTACGATGTCCACATCTATTTGTACGTCTGATGACGGGAGGATTACCAGAAAATTTCTCCATCTAAATGTTACATCTGTGCATCTGTTACTGTGCATCGAGATGTATGCCAGAAAAACTTGAATCCTGAAGTTACACTGGTGTCCGAAAGTTAATCATAATTGATAGTTATGTGAATAAAGAAGCAACTGTAAATAACGGCGGGAAACGTGATATGCGAGTGTAAAATGGTTATAAAATAAGCAAGGCCGGATCTACGTATGGGCTAAATGGGCTGCAGCCCAGGGCCCCCGTATTCTAGGGGGCCCCATTCCCCGTTGAAGATAACAAACAGAAAAAGTGCTTACAATCAAAATAGTACTAAAATAATAAACCAGTATAAATACACACAAATCGAAAATAAAATACCATATAAAATTTATTTTCGAGAGCAAAAGCAATTTACTTTTGTGCTTCCGCCCTAACACCGAATACACGGAAATTAATAATCATTAATTTCGAAACTCGTCTATATATTTTATGTAAATACCTTAATACAAACAAATTAAAATAGTATGCTGCTGATTTTCTTTTAGAAATTACACTATAATTGGATGTAAAATGTTTAAACCTCAAGAGAATCTCTTGTTTTTCTCATGATCAAAAGACAGCTTGTGAGCTCTAGAAATAATGATTTTCATCTAATTGCTAGTGGCCAAGGTACCGGATTCATGGCAGGCATGTCATGAGTTCGAGACTAGTACCGCTGAAGATCCTCCGTGTAGGGAAGCGATGCATGTTAAATCTGTCGAGAGCTCAAACGTTCTCCAGTATATGTGGTGTGATAGTTAGGAGAGGGAGTGCGAGCTCAGGTATTGTCCTCGTCACTTGACCATGGTTCAAAATTACGAGGTCCATCACCAAAATCTCTCGTGTAGCTGAGCAGTGCGACGTTAATATTCACTCACTCATCCACTTTTCACCTGATTGCTGAGAAATTGATTTGCCTCATCAAGAACCAATATTTACATAGATTTAACTGGATAAAAACCACTGTTGCCAAATTGCCCAGGCTAAATTGTTCGAACGAATTACTTTTCAAATAAAGTTTTAGCAAAAATATAAATTTTACAAAAAATCCTGATGTAATGGGAAAAAATGTAGGTCATTTTCGAAATCAACACACTAAATAATATAAAAACCACTGAAAGCCTCTTTTGTACTTCTCCAAAACTTTAATTTTGTTGCTCGGTGTAATTAAAAGAGTGTACTCTATTAATTAAAAAGTACACTCTATTAATTGCAGTCTATTAATACAGTCTACTACACTCTATTAATTGCAGTCTATTAATACAGTCTATTACACTCTATTATTAATACAGTTTATTAATTACACTTTTTTGATAGAGTCTCTATGATAGAGTCTCTATCATAGAGTCTCTATGATAGAGTCTCTATCATAGAGCGGCGCCGATGAGCATAGAGCATTTATACAAACGTAGTGGCACTATTTCTGTAGCCATTTATTTTTGTGTAATAAGAATTCTAAGTTACAATGTTATACTGATTTGGTGCTATGTCCTATGCATAATACCTGAAATTAAAAGATACTTAGGTACCTGTTTATTGGTTTCAAGTAAAAAGTAAGTACAAATACACATTTCTAAATTCTTTAAGAATGAAGACACGGAGTAGGAAGATTAGGATTATTAATGTAGGTTCGTGGCCTAAATAGCTAAGTAATAATTTTATTGATTATATCGCTCCACATGAAATGAGTTATTTTCAAAATGAAGATCCAAACAATATATATTCTGTTTCCTAAGAGAATACAAAGAACAAAAGAGATACTTTTCTAATAATCATTTCACTAAAGAACTTAAAAATGGGCAGGGGCTGGAAAGATCTTGGCTTTGTTGTTCAACTAGTATTGGTAGTGTTTTTTGTTTCACTTGCAAACTTTTTGTTTAGTTAGGTTTACACGAAAAGAAAATAAGTCTTTTTTAGATAAACAATTACAGGAGCAGCTAAGAAAAGATATAGAATGTTACCACAATTTCCTCAAACGTGCTATTGCGGTAGTAAAGTATTTAGCTACAAGATGCTTAGCATTTAGAGGTGGGGTACTCAACCTTTTTTTACGCCGAGCCACATACATCTAACATGTATTTTACGAGGGCTGCAACGTGAGGATTAATAGAGAGAGGGGAGCTATAGGATCAAGGACATTTAAAATGTGAAAAATTGGTCAAAATATAGAATCTAATAATTTTGGATCTTATTTTAAAACTATACCAAACTCTATCAAACAAAACTCACAAAATATAGGTTGCATTCACTTTTTACCTAGTTTCGGGGGAATTTTTCAATTTTCGTTTATTAATGATCCCAAGCCATTTGTCTGCATTCTACTGTCATAAAAACAAAGCTGCCAAGTACTTGGATAATTTGATTTTTTTTCTTTGACAAAGCATTACATTTTTTATTTCAGATATTAATTTGTCCATCGCAGGATGTGGTAGCAAAGAGTTTTTATTGAACTACAGACTGAAATCAGTATTATCTGTATAAACTGTCTTTTCTTGTTGCTCATTTTCGTTTCAAATTTATTCAAATATTTTTTGATTTTATAAAAGACAATATCTGAACAAATAACTGAATTCATCAAAGAGTACATCGGGAGCATTTAAGAAACACTCTAACAATTTCTGCAATAATTCTTAAGTTTATCAGTAACAATTTCATATGTTTGTCAATATATATAATGTATTAAATTTTATGGGATGCTGTTGTTACCTCTGCATTTTGTGACATTACCACCTGCAAAATATTTATTGCTGTTTCAAGTTTTTTTTAAAGAAAATCAATTTATCTCATCTTTAAAGGGATCCTCAAGAATAAAAGCCATTGAAAGATTTGTGTTTAGTAGTACAGTGACGATCAAAATTATATTTTTTATTTATAACATTTTCACGACAAATCAAACAAGTTGTTGATCCATGTTTGTTTTTTTCTACGAAATAGTCAAGATCCCAATAGTCTTGAAACAGCAAATATTTTTTAGACATGAGGGTTAGTTAAAAATTAGTTACATCTATAAAATGGTCGCTACTGCATTGTTATTTGTTATCACTAAACATTACAATAACAAAAAAAAAATATTTCACAATTTGTACCAGAACGACATCGATAGCAAAATTGATAGATTTGATTGCTTGATTGATAGAGTCTCGCTAAATTTTTAATACATTATTCCTAAATAATTGAATTTGTTATTTTAACGGACCTAGACCGGGCCACTCAGAATGGTCGAGTGGGCTAAATGCGGGCCATGGGCCACAGGTTGAGTATCGCTGATTTAGAGGTACCGAGGAAGTTTTTAGTTCTCCTCATAATGGTAATTTTATGGGTACCCTGAAACTGCTAGCAGAGTTCGACTCATTCATTCGTAAATATATTGAACTGCGAGAATTACGACCAAAATCGTTAATATCGTACTTATCAAAATTAATATATGAGCAAATAGTTGAGATAATGAGCAAGCAAATCATTAAACAATTATGCAACTCAAATAAATAACAATGACACAAAGTACTATACAATAGTGATGGATTCAACAGCAGATATGTTCCATAATGCCTAACTTGCTATTATACTACGATAATGTTTTCGGTGAAAAGTGTATGAAAGATGTGTCTCATTAATTAAGATTAGTAGTCACACACAGGTTTATATTAAATTACCTTCAAGAATTTTTAGAAACAAATCGACTGCTATTGGATAATTGTAGGGGGCAGTCATATGACAACGCTACCAATATGTCCGGTCCATATAATGCTGTGCAAGCTCTTCTAAAAGAAAAAAATGAATAAATTCGCTAATTATGTGCCGTGTTCTGCACATTCTCTTAATCTAGTTGTACAGAATCAGTTAAGGTTGCAACTGAAATCGTGAACTTCTTTGGTTAAGTGTAAAAAATATATGTTTTCTTATCTACTTCGCTATATAGGCAGAAACTTCTAAATCGTGAACTTAAACTGAAATTTACTTTAAAAAGTTCAAGCCAGACCAGATGGTCTTGTCACTACGATCTTTTTGAAGCCTCAAGAGATAAATATTGTAATATCATGAATATTCTTAAGACATTTAGTGACAATGAAAATGAGAAAATTAATTTTAAAAAGAGGCAGCAAATTTATTTAAGAAATTAACAAAACTCGAAACTTCCATTTTAATTATATACTGGGAAGAAATTTTAAAAGATTTAATTCAGTTAACAAAAAATTACAGACTCCTGGTTTGGACATCTGTGAAGGGAATAAGTAAATGATATGTCTTTAAAACCGTCTATAAGCAATGTACGACATGTGAATCAGATCAAAAATTAAAGGAGTATCAAGACCCAGCCAAAAAATTAAATCCTAATGTAGAAACAGAATATAGCGATGTGAACTAGAGACGGGTTGTTTCAAAATTTGCAGATAAATTCACAGAAAAAGCTGTGTATGGGACAGAAAATTTTAAAAGAGACACAATTATTGCAGTGTTAGATAAGCTAATCCTTGATTTAAATAGAAGAATTCAAGTGTATATATATGCAGAATATAGTAAGAAACTATTAAAAATTTTGATGGATTTTCAAGATGTCGACCTGGAGAGTATACGCGCTATTACTGATTACTATTCAGATGATGTAGACCTACGGCACGCGTGCCAGATGTGGCACGCAGAGCAATTCTCGGTGGCACGCCACCGCTCTACAAAAGTATAAGATAAACCTAAATCGTTTAGTCTCTTCTTTCAAAGCCTCGCACATTTTTATATGAAGGTTATTTTTCACTTCCAATTCTCTGCCATAAAACGATTCTGATGAATCAGCTTACATGTAGTTTGTGTGTTTTATGAAAAAGAAAACATTTTCTGTTTAAATGTGACTTATTATTTATGTTAAATATTCGACGCAAATAAAAATTATTGAGTAATACTTGTAAAATGAAGAATCATTCATTACTGCTCGGTGAATAAAAAAGAAAGTAGTTTTGCCCTTTACTCACCAAAAGCTTGGGCATCGACGACAAAAGAAGAAGAAAATGTCGTAGGTATAAATCAAAATTCTGCTTAACTTTTTGCTGTGGAAATATAATAAACAAAACTAGTTATTCTATAAACATAATTAATTTGGATTGTAAATAATTTCGGTGAAAAAAACCGCGTGATGTGGGTTAATTAGGTAAGTGAATCTAATTGCATAATAAAATTCCCTTTTAAATAAATATTAAGAACAACGGTAATTTTTTAGTGTTCTGGTCAAAGAAGTCATAATTATTTTATTTTTTACTTTTGGTACGAATCAAGCTAATAGAAATAGATATTTGAACATAATTTTCTAAAAGATGCAAAATCTTTGAAGCTTGTATATCTATATTTTCCTTCCTTATCAAAACTGATTTAACAGACCCATTAATAATCACATTCTATTTGTTAATTTTTAAGTGGAGGGAAATTGATAATTTTGAAATGGAACTTTTTGAACAAGCATCATCACAATTATTGAAAACAAAATTTACGGACTTACGGAAAAATTTAGAAGATAACTCTAACAATACATCGACAGCTATTTTGAATTGCTTGAAGTCATTTACCTGACTGATTTAATTGTTTGAAAAATAGCATGTGCTCTCAGTTTCTCTTTTGATTCCACATATCTGTGTGAAATTTTTTTTTCTCGCATGAAATATATTTTGAACCCTCTAAGAAAATATTTAATAGCTAAACATTTAGAAACCTGTGTGGCGAACTGAAAGAGACAAACCATACCCCCCATATTGCGACATTAAGTAGAACTCTGTCTATTGACAAGGTTCGCGATGAAATTTTAATTTTGTATTTAACTTTGTTGCATGAACACTGATATTTTCTAAATATTTTTAAGAATGCATAATATATGTACAATTTAATTTTTTTATTTATATTGAAGAATAGTCATATTTTAAGTTTACTCCTTTTTTAAATAAAAATTCTTAAAAGATACATATTGTGTGCACAGTTTTAATTTTTTATTTGTATTGAAGTAATAGCTGTATTTTATGCTGTTTATTTTTATGCCAATAAAAAATTTTAAATGTAGCATAATGAACATAAAATAAAACTTTAAATATGTATTTTCGATCCCTATTTCCTAATTCTGCATCTATTGTCGTGGGAATCGAATTGTTTCAAATATTTCCTATTGCACGGCACACTGAATCATGTTGGTAGGTTGGTTTGGCACGCCACAGCTGAAAGGCTGTCGACCCCTGATGTAGACCAACATTTAGTAAATGAAGGTGTTCAATTAAAAACTTATCTAAAACTGAGCTAGAGTTTTATACTTGTAGTGATATATACAATTTAATTTTGAAAGGAAACTATTTCAAGTTTTTCCAAATTTGTATACCATTTTAAAGATTTTTCTAACGATCCGTATTACTAGCTATGAAGTGGAGCATGCGTTCTCTAAAATGCCCTACATAGAAAACAAATATAGGACAACAGCGACAAATACTAGGCTTAGCTTTAATCACTTCTTTCTATTAATATTCATCTCACCAAAGACTTAAAATGTGATGAGCAAATAAAAGAATATTCAGCATAAAAGTGTAGAAAAGGGTTTTTTTAAAAGCTTTTATTTAACTTACAATGTATGTATGTATGAATGTATGAATGTATGTAATTTGTTCGGGTGGAATCTTGCAACTCAATTTTGAAGCTGATATCTTCATCACATTGAGCTGAAATTTTGTATACACGTTTAGTTTGGATGACCATTGATGTTTTGACAATTTATATTCCGATATTGCAATTAATTAAAAAGATATTAATTAAAAACTTTAAACTAGTTTTGGGCGCCAACTTTGATATGTCTGCATTGTTGTAATAATGTTATTGGTTACAACAATGACAAAAATTGGCGTCGAAAATCGGTTTTCAGCCAAACTGGAATTTCATAGCGTTGCGCTATTGATTGTATTAATTAACTTTGTCTAAAAAATAATTACATTTCTACAAAGTAAAAATAATCTAATTTCTACAACGTATGAAATTTTTTTACAAATTTCTATCTATTTTCTTGGATTTAAATTCAAAACAAAAAAAGTAGAGCTATTTTTCAAGTAGATTGGTACATTGTATTCCTTTCTCAACGCTGCCAAGTTAAACTGAGATGGAGCATTGTAGAAATTCTTTAAAAAAATTATCTAACTTTAATCTATGAAACTCAGACAACAAATAATTACAGAATAGGAAAGATCATTTATTTCGTTCAGATACGGTATAATGTTTTTTACAAAATATTAATATTTGTATTTCTTACGATTTTTTAGCGCGTTTTTCACGTAGTGGAACAAAAGAGCTATTAGGACGCAAATTTCGTCTTCGTCTTCGTTCCATATTTTGTCGTACCTTTTTCTCAGCCAATAAGCAACCCATTGACTTTGGGTTTTCGGCATTTGGTCGCATTTGTGCCCAAGATGAGCCGAATCATATTTAAATTTAATCATTTTTAAATTTGTTTTTTTAGTACAGTACACACACTACTTTCTGTTAGTAAAAAGCTCATTAGTTGCATTATTGTAAAATACAACATGTGAAAAACGTGCTAAAATTACTTGGCCATGCCAATGATTGATATCTTGTTTTTAAATACGACAAAATCGATGCGTTTTTATGAAAATAATGTCTAAATCATTGCGCTTGAATTTTTTTGTTTGTTTAAATGAATCGACACTCCGTACTAAAACAGCTCATGCTTTGCTTTTTTAGAATCAGTCATTTAAAATAATAAATGCCAAAAACCTTTTTTTTTTACGATTTTTCAAAAAATATTCAAAATTTTAATTAAACATTTAACAACTTCGTCATTTATGAAGAAAATATCATAAAACTTTTTTTTCGTGTGTAGGACAATGTTACCCAAGATCTGTACGAATATTGAAAAAATTGCTTAAAAATTACGGATTTAAGAAAAAATTGTGTTTTTCGACTAGTACACTTTTTGCGAGAATTCATTTAGCTAGACTGTTCGAAAATAACCGGCAAACACCTAGCAATAATGGTGCGTTGAATGAGATGAATAGACTGAGAAACTTGTCCAGGGATAACTAAAAAGTTAAAAATAAATTAAAAGTAAAAAACCTTTTTAAAAACAAGCTCTTATTTAAACTCGCTAAAAAGAATAAAATAAATTTTTCTTTAAAACTTTTTTTACTATCAACTTAGAACGTCATTACACAATTTATATGATATAAAAGCTTGTCGCGAGATTTACCTCTGCAGATAAACAAATAAATTACAAAACTTGATCTGATTGATTTTAATTTTTAAAAATTTCAAACTAAGTAAATAAGAGTACTTTAATCTCGCGACGAGCTTTTATATCATATAAATTGTGTAATGACGTTATAAGATGATAGTAAAAAAATTTAAAGAAAAATTTATTTTATTCTTTTTAGCGAGTTTAAATAAAAGCTTGTTTTTAAAAAGGTTTTTTTACTTTTAATTTATTTGTAAATTATGTTATTGCTTATAACGTATTTAAATTGTTTGGGGGAAAAAACTTTAAGTTTCGTATATTTTAAATTTTTCTGCACAATAATTTTTTAGGAAAAGGGCAAATTTTTAATTATTTAGGGGGGCCCCAGATATCGTTAGCCCAGGGCCCCCAAAAGTCACGGTCCGGCCTGAAAATAAGGAAGCAAATCAAAAGAATGATAATAATTAATTTTATTATCCAAAGAAGCAGTTTGAAAGAAAACTGAGCATAGCAAGGATTCACACTTTAAAGAAAAAACGAAAGAAAACATTAAATAAAATACTGATGCTGCAGTTTAATAAGGCGTGTGGTCACCTCTGACCGCCAGGCACGCTGCACAGCGATTTACCATACTTGCTATGAGATGATGAATGAGTTGTGGGCTCAAACGGTTCCAAGCTTCTTGGAGAGCTCTCTTCAGTTCTGTAACGGAGCTTGGTGGGTGCGAAAGGGCTGCAATTTTTCTCCCGAGCATATCCCATACATGCTCGATAGGATTTAAATCAGGGGAGTTCACAGGCCACGACATGCGCTGGATGTTTTCCGTTTCAAAGAAGTCACCAATCAGCACCGCTCGGTGACATGGCGCATTATCATCCATGAATATGAGGTCAGGACCAACAGCACCTCGAAACAAGCGAACATTAGGCTCAAGAACTTCATCTCTGCATCTTTGAGCAGTCACAGACCCCGTGTCAAAGAAATGGAGGTCTGTGCGGCCCATCCATCATGATGCCTGTCCATACCATTACTCCCCTTGATCAGAAATGATGTCTTTCCGTTATGTTTCTTGGTTCAAAACGTGTTCCACGTTCTCTCCATATCGTTACCCACCGAGAATCACTACTCAGACTAAACCGGGACTCGTCACTGAACATCACATTGGCCCACTCTCCCACACTCCAATGTTGATATTTCAAACTCCAATTCAAACGAGCGTGTTTATGCGCAGACGTGAGGACTGCTGGTCTCCTGGCGTACAGGCCAGCATGATTGAGTCTCCTGTAAACAGTTAATCTCGAAATTCGTATTCCTGTGGCGACTGTGAGGGCCGAACCCAGTGCTCTGGCAGTACTGCCCCTCTGACGTCGGGCACTTATTACCAGATATCGGTCTTGGCGAGGGGTTATGACTCTTGGTCGACCTGATACTGGTTGTCGGGTAACATCTCCCGTTCTTTGAAACCTCTGCCCCAGTCTTGAGATCACAGACTGGTCCACATTCAGAATTCAAGACACTTCGGTTTGCGATCGTGAGGATTCCAGCATTCCAACGATTCTTCCTTTCGTAAACATGTCCAATTGGCGTCTTTGTGCCATCATTCACTTTGTTTGATGGTTAACAACGTTCCTTCGCACAACAGTTGCACGAAACTTGTGTGAACTGCCTACGCCGCGTGAATCGGTTTCTCCGCGTTCCGACATGCGCCGGTGCTTCGCGCAGGACGTAGTCGACTGAAAAGTTTTGCATAAACCCAATATTTCTTCTTCGATGTCTTTCTTCAAGAAATTTGGAATAATTTTACGAATATTTACTCCATGTTTTTCACCTTTTACGATTTATGCTTAATTTTTGGACATCAGTTTACACTACCGAATTTTTGAAAGCAATATCCGTTATTGGATGCAATGTGTGGAATATCTTTAACATGGTCAAAGGTTAAACCATCTGCGTAAACGTGGAGAAATATACCTCTGGCCGAACAGTCTTATTCAGATATTCTAGAAGAAAATAATTACAGTACTGTAAAATAAGCAAATGAACTCGAAGGGATCTTGATGAGGAAAACTTAGAAGATTCGTTTCAAAGTGTGATGCTTGTGAGCCTGGCTTCCAGTATTTGAGCGATAAAGACATATTTGCTGCGTTGTTAAATGTAATAGTTATCGTACTAAAATGTTGAATACAAGGTGTGACGCACAAAAAAAAAAAAAAAAAAAACGAGACTGATCCAGTAAATTGTTGTACTTGCAGAATCGGTTCTCGTTGACAGTGTCACCTCCAAAGTAGTTTCTTTCAGCTTTTACACACTTATGCATTCGGTGCTGTCATTGCTGGTAACAGTTCTAGAGCGAGGTTTTTGGAAGGCCCTGTCGGAGATTTTCTGATTTTGCCAAAACCTCTCCAACTGAGGCAAAAAATGGATTCCCTCTCAGCTAGGTTTAACTGTAGGAAATTTAAAAAAGTCACATGGAGCCAAATCAGGTGAATAAGGAGGATTCCCCCTCATAGTATTGTTTGTGCTGGTCAAAAACTGCTTGACAGAGAGGGCCGTGTGAGCGGGTGCAATAGTCATTCATCATTCCTTAATTCTGGTCTTTTTTTCCCTTAACCTTTTCACGAAGTCTCTTTAGTACTGCAATGTAGTAGCGTTGATTAACAATCTGACCACTGATGTGAGTGGGAAAATCCATTTATATCACGAATTTAAACAATGTTATATTCTGTAATTGCTGACCTTGGGTGCCCAGCAGGTTTATCATTGACCTTTCCCCCTGAAACCTCTTATACCATTCAAACACAGCTCTACGAGACTAAGATTCATCTCCATTGCTGGAAATGTTTTCGTGATTGATAACTTGTTTCAAAGAAACTTGATGTTGATTCGACATTTTCCCGGCAGAATGCAGTTGTACGTGTTCACTCAATGAAGCAGTACTCAATACTCCCAACTGGCGTGATCGATTAAGACGAAATTCGCCACATGGATTGAGGAGGTGTGCGGTATGACGCCATCAAAACAGTTACTCCATTACTTTTTCAAGCTACACACTTAGTCTCGTGTTATTATTTTTCTTTCTTTCTTTTTTGTAAAATACTATTTTTTGTACTGTTGCTGTGCAATTTGTGGAAACTCTTGGATTATATGGGACAGAGAGGATCCGATCACGTTGACACTATTGCAATTCGTAAGATATGTGTCAATATGGGACAACAAATGAACAAATAAAGGTGAGACGCATCACATAGATTTTTTTAAAGCAAAGTTTTTAGTTTGATGCATTCAAATGTAAATAGTTTTGAGCTGATGTTGATTTTTTCTTTAATAAAAAAAGAGTTATCGGATTATCCATGTTTTTCTATTGACCTTGTTAGTCCTCGTGGTGACTAACCCTGATAATCGGGAGTGTACTGCATAAGTATATCATTAACATTCTCTCTAAGATTAAACTTTGGCCAAAATTCTGTCATTTTTTGCAACATTATTTAAGGATGCACTCACTTAAGGCACCTCTCACAACATTTTTGTTCATGATGCCTATCCCCCTGCTTATCTAACTGCTAAACTAAACAAAATCTCTGACTGATTCATGCATTTTATTTATCTGACTGCTTCATGTTTTTTGTTCTCTCCGCAAGCATGCGCAGTCGTCCAACGGATTCTGTCCCCTGATCGCCGTGGAGAAAGTTCCGCTCACTTGACTTATGAGTGATTTTGGGAGCAAAACTGGAGAATTCTCTCGAGAACTCATGAGTCATTAGGCTTCAAATTAATGAGAGCAGATAATGTGGAGCGGGAAGGCATCGGGTTACACGTCACTCAAAATGCACCTGAGACGAAGCACGGAACAGAGAGCATCCCTCATTTGAGCGCATATTTCATCCCTTTGTTTGTAAAACGCTTGCATGATTACAGCCCCTACAAAGGAAACGTAAGTAGCAATTTCTGTCAGATGACGAGACGGACACCATAATTCATCCACATGCAGACTTTTGAGATCCCCACAAATTTATCCCTCCTTTCGGAAGGATGGCTATTACTCTTTTAATCGTGGCCCTATTGTCGTCCATGAAAAAGTGACCATAGTCGCATGTGCGAAATCGACCTCGAAATACCGAAATAACAGTAACGAAGAGAATTTGGCAGATAATGGTTTTATTGGCATAGGTATAGCCAGAAAAACTGGGGAAAAAACAGGAATATTTCAATTAGAAGTGATTTTAACAAGATTTTTTTAACTGGGTGGGAAAAAAATTGCATATGGATTAAATCTACCGAATTAAACATTTTGATTTTGTTTGTTCCCTCAATGATAGGAGAGTCACAATTATTTTATTAATATCGTTTTGAACACAGGATTATAGTTTTCTTAAATATACCATTTAAGAGGACGGGACCATTAAAACCAATTTCTTAAATTGTTAGCTTTATTAGCTGAAAATGAAATCGTAAATGATTATTATATTTTGCAATTTAAATATATATTTTTTAAAAAATATTATAAACTGTGATTTTTTTTACAGAAATTAAATTTTTTAAACTATTTTTTAAAATGCTCAGCCGCATTAGTTTTTAAGATATGTACATAATTTTTGTTGTATACAAAATTCAGAATAAAATTTGACGGAAAAAGATACATTTTCTATATTATATGAAATATTTCACCAATTATCACACATTCAAGGTATTCAAACTAGCACAAAATATGAACCAGTAAATTTTTTAGAAAACTATTGCACACAAATTTGTGAATTATATTATATTTCTTAAATTGTGAAAATTTCAAAGAGATGTAATCTAATATGAAACGCAAGGAGCATTTTGCGTAACTAGCAAAAAAAAATCTTACGAACCAAAAAAGTTAAACAAATTTTTTTTAATGTACATTTTAAACATTTATTTCTGTAAAATAAAAATAATAACTCAGTAGTTATTAATAAAAATGTTAAAATTATTTGACATAATTATTCTATGAAATATATAAGGAATGTAATTAGAATAAAAAATCAAAATCGCGCAGTTTTGACCGAAATTTATTTTTTTTAAAAAATATAAAAGTTTGAAAAAAAAAAAGAAAGAAAGAAATGAAACGCAGATTTTCTTGCCGTTTTTATATTTTTGAACAATAAATAGGAAATAAATTATCTCACTGAGCCCCTTTATTGGTATATAATCGGGTGTCAATGGTCGCCAACTCATGACTGCATATTTCTGTCGTGTCGTAAGCTCCAAACTTGAGGCTTGATGCACGTTAAATCTGTCGATGCTCACGTTGGTTGTGATGTGAAAATTTGGAGAGGAGTTGCCAAAACTCGGGTGGCGTCATCGTGAGCTCCACCCCTAATAACCCTCGTGTTGGTTCGAAGTGCGACAACGATAGAATAAAATCAAGTCGTGATCTGTTATGAATCATAAAGAATGTCTGAACATTACCTTGAAGAGTCTCTTTTTACTTTTTTGACATGGTAACAGATTTGCACGGAACATCGCAATAATAAAAAATGAATAAATTCTATAAAAAAAAAGGAGTTTGTGCAAAACTTTATAGAAAGTCACGCACCGACTCAACATCCAAAACAATACTTCGTTTCTCTGCAAGAGTACTTTCAACTGGCCTCCATGCAATCGGCCAGGTGAGGGTCATACAATAAGTTCACTCGATGAAGGGAAAGAATAACAAACGCATTTCTTTTTAATAAAACATTTGTAAAATGCACTTTTTAAACATAGAATGCTCTTTAATGGAAGAACCAAATGCAAGAAATCGTCGGTGCAGAAAGGTGCTTGTAACAAGGCGCCCTTAAAAAAAAAAAGAAGCGTCTGCGAAATTAGACATTGGGGCGTATTAAAATTTCGGAGGCTAACAGAACATATCAGGTTCTGCATCAGAAAAAATTATAGTTATACCAACTTTCGCCTTAAGACTCCAGTCAAGTACCTTTAATGTGTGTTTTCAATTGGAAATATTTTAACATTTACACAGAAACAGAGGCGGATTAAGGTAGCTGGAGGCCCCTGGCGGTAAAAGGTTTGGGGCCCATGGGCTTAAGAGTCGAAAAATTAAAATAGCGAAGAGAGTTGATTACTTTAAATTCTCAAAATAAAATGTATTGCTATAATAAAACTCATCATCTAAAGAAAAATCTTAGCTGTATATAAAAAAATATTTAAAACCTTACTCTTAAGAGCTTGCAGTTTTGCAAAACAGTTTAATTTCTCTTTGGCAAATTCATCAATTATTTTTACCGTATCAAAAATTTTTATTCTGTATATAATAGGCCATGTTGTTCAGTTTGTCTTTTCTTCCATAGTACTTCTTAAATTATTTTCAACACTTTTAAAACTAAAAAAGATCATTCACCTGATGCATTCGGTATCGGTATTGTTAAAAATATTTTCAAGTTTTTCTACATTAGAATTTCTCTTGTAGGAGATAAATTTCTAGTGGGGTTTCATTGTATCTTTGCTTTCTTTTCATTTTTTTTTGTTCCAATGTGGCGTGGTTAGTTTGTCGCTGGCCTTTGCACTCATCAAGCTTGGGGCCCCTGGCGGCCGCCAGGTCCGACACCCGCTTAATCCGCCACTGCACAGAAATGAAATTTTTCAAAGTTTCCCTCTGACGCTGATTCTCTATTTAATGGTAAAGCTTTATTTCCTTTTTAGCGTTAGAGTTGTTTGTAAATGCAGGCAAAAGGGAAATGTACGGTCAAGTGATTGTTCCAAGCCTGCAAGTTAAATGAAATGCGGCAAGCCTCTCTCTCTCTCTCTCTCTCTCTCTACTACTGAATACAATAAAATATACTCCTATACAATCCAACTGGCTGCTCAAGCATGAACTAAACAAATGTGTACACAGATAAATCTGGAATAGTTGTTGTACAAGTTTTGGCCAGGTGTCGATAGCTTACGAAATGTTTTTAATTTCGAAATAAATTCTAAAGAATTTTTACCAACGCATTATTCATTTGAACGAACAGCAACACACATAGAAAAGAAACAAACAAAATACACGAAAAGGGTGGGGGGGTGTTCCATTTCTTCCGTACAAGAGGGAAGAGGTGACGAGGGGTGATGTGCAATGAGTCCATAACAGTTGTTATGCGTTATCCACTTTCTTTCGGGACTTCAGTAGCAGAGAGATTTGTTGGTGCTCAGGTCGAGTCCCACCGAAGACCAACGGGTGGGATGATGGGCCTCAAAGTCGCGAGGTGTTCTTTTTGAGAGAAGGATGGATCTCATAAAATTTGAAAATATTGTTGAAACCCGTAGCCAATAGCCCTCGTGTTTGAATGAACACAATGAAGTATGGGGGATGGACGTCACAACGAAACCGTTGCTTCGTTTAACTAAAATACTCAAGATATTTTTTTTTTACCACGAAATATATTTTCTCAATAAATTTCTTCAATTTCAACAGAGCTGAAATATGCATTTCCCATGCTCCCAGTTTGCGTCCCCCCCCCTACTTTTTCTTTCTTTCTTCTTAGGAACAAACACGGGGAGTGAGCTTGGTAGCCACTTGTCATGGCTCGTGGCCGCGCAATCGAGTTTCAATTTTCCTCAAGAAGCTGAGTTGCATTGCAGCGGAGTTGATATGGAGAGTGGGCAGTGCCAATTTAAGCTCATTTTGGGCTCTAGACACAGAAGATCTACAGGCCCCCTTGGCACTAGCGGATCGAAATTTATAACCAGAAAATCTGGTTAAGTACAGCTTGTCCGGGCCTCCGCCCCAAGTGCCCAATGAATAAACCAGCACTGGGAGTGGGGTGTCGACCTCGTCATGGTTCAAAGTTGTGAGAACTATGGCTAGTGCACTTTCAGTCGATAGCGTTCATTCCATAGACAGATGCGTCACAAAGGTCGTCTCTCTAGCTACGTAGTTGAGAAAAAGAAAAACAAGTCCATTTCGTTCTGGCATTCCTTAATCTTAAGAAGACACTCTAAAACTTTCATCGCTATCAAAATAGACATCCTTCTGATTATTTAGGACGGAAATCGCAAAATTGTTGCCTTCATCTCATGTTATGAAAGATGACAATATCCTTTCGTGTTGGTATACGAATAAAAAAGCTCCAATATTGATATAAATTGGTGAGAGTATGTAAGAGAACCCGTTCTTATATATATGTTACCGTTAAAGTGTATAATTCAGTTATTTCATAGAATAACTAGGTATTTCATGAAATAACTAAACAAGTCAATTAAAGTATATAATATATGAAAAATTTCATACTTTACCTAGTTATTCTATGAAGTAACTAATGACAGACCGTTAAAGTGAAAAATAAACAATTTCAAAGTTATTTTATAAATTAATTTGATCATAAAAAGCTAAAAACTCTTGAAAATTACATTTTATCCCTATTGCGGATGATTAATTGATAAATAATAAGGAAAAGCAGATAATTTTATTTATTATTGTTCATATTGCTATCATTAGTTAAAAAGCAGGGGGGGGGAAGAATATGTTTTGCATCTGTTACTGGTACAATTAACTTTTTTACTCCTTGAACTTCGAAGATATCCTGCTGGAGCAACTAATAGTCACGTGGTACTTTTGTCTGTGCTGATTAAGCACTCTTTATCTCTGCTATCAAAGTTAATAATTTTTCACGAATAAGTGCATCACTTTTTTTTTTAGTCTTTGTCCCACGCTTATTTAATAAAGATTCCAAATCTTTCTTGCATTAAATCTCTTATTTACAGGCTGGTCTTCCATTCCTGTGGAAGTCATTGCTTGAAAACATGTTGCAAAAATATGTGTTAATAATCTAAAATGTAAAACGCCAGCATAAATACACCCTCTAAATTTCACGTTTAATAGCAACGGAATGAAGGTGACTATGAGCGGTTCAAAGCTGACTAAAAGCAGCTAGAAACGCATCAAAGAACTTTCGAGTGCATTATTATTACATACTTTAACGATCACGTAATCGTTATTCAATAGAAAGCCTTGTTATAAATCGTAAAATTCAGTAATTCTATATACTTTAAATGACGTCTAGTTATTTAATGAAATACCTAGATATTCTATGAAATAACGGATTGTACTCTTTAACGGCAACATATACACAATATAGCGATTCCCTGAGCAAAAAGTTATGAACCGGGAACAGTCAGTGCACACGCGATGTTAAAGAATGGATTCCTTTTAAGTGAATTAATTTGGAATGTTGTGGAGGGATTCAAATAAGATTTTGTTTTAAAAAAGCACCCCACCAATGAATGGAAATTTGAGCTGTGGAATTGTCTCGATCGAAGCATGCATTCCGATGGCGCGAGTACAAATGTGGAAAAGAAGACAGTTGAGGAATGGCTCTGGCAAGTGCTTTTCCTCGAATTGGTTAATCAGCCGCCGTCACAACAAACAAGCAAGGCTCACCTGTCGGCACGCCAGAAATGTCCCATTCCGTGCTTTCCAGCCGGTCACGCTCCTTCGGCTCTGACGCCTTCCATTGGCCCGTGGGCAGGAGGGGCGTGCCAACAGAGGAACGCCCATTCGCCGCTCATCGATCAGTGGACTTTCCAATTTTGCTGACGACTCATTTGGCGAGGTAAGCGAACATATTGGCGATATACTTCTTATTTTTATTCTCGAAGTGTATTTTGAGACGGGGCAGACAAGCAGTACGATTGAAATAATCCAGCTTGATACTGTTTTAGAATAGGATATTTATTACAAAAAAAAGAACAGTAGCGTTTTAAAATTAAACACACCCACACAATCCGCGTGTTTTTGTCTCGATTGAAATATTTTAATAAAATAAAAACTGTCAATTTTTTCTTTTTTATCTTTTAGCTTAGTATGGAATACTTTGTTATTTTGAGCTGTTGTTTTGTTTATTTCTTTTTCACTTCTTTTATTCTACGAGAAGTTTAATTTCTTCAGAAATGAAATCTTCATTTAAATAACATTAATGTAAACTAGCAAATTTGTTAAGTTGGAGCGAATATTAACGTCGCACTGTTCAGTTACACGAGGGCTTTGGGCGACGGGCCTCGTTATTTTGAACTATGGTCAAGTAACGAGAACGGCACCTGAGCTGGCACTCCCCTCTCCTAACTATCACACCATACCAACGGGATTGTTAAGTTGGAATTCTGGACTCAATAACACATTAAGAGACTCATCTCGCCATACTGTGTGACATGAGAGTTCCAACCCAATGCTTATGTTAGAAGAGCTAAAATTTTGTCCTCGTTATCTGAATGGGACGAAATGGCAGCGGTAGCCTAAAGGTTATGGTCATGAGTTCAAGTCCTGGTGCCACTGAAGACCCGTCCGTCGTGTTGAGGGGTTTCTGCTCGTTAAATCTGTCGAGAGCTCAAACGTCCTTCCATTGGTGTGATGTGGTAGTTAGGATAGGGGAGGTTCCACAGCTCAGTTGCCCTCTTCGTCCCTTGACGGAGATTCAAAATGGCGAGGACCGTTGCCGATAGTTTTCGTGACTTTCTTTCCCTCTCCTAACTCTCAGCAATTTGGTTTCTCAGAAGAAGACATTATGACACAAAAGTCAGAGTTATTCATTCCATTTTAATCTTGACTCAATTTGCTTCTTTCAGTTCAATATAAATTAAGTCTGTCGATTGATTCAATGAAATATAATTAAAAATACAAAAATATTTAAATGTATCATCAATTCCTGTCCAGTGCATAATACCGTGCTTTAACGAAAAAACTATTGTAATATTTAAATAGTTGGTATCATTGTTACAAGGAGAGCTCTGTGAGTAATTTTTCTTCGCACTCATCTGATATTGCTTCTGCTACTAGATGGGAAATAACTTTTAATCAAATCAAAAATTTGACCGCATCATCTCTTCGCAGAAGCCCCTTCCAGCGATAATAACGTGCAAATATTGAGTAGAATGTTAACAATTTTGAGTATAAGAACGGGCGGGCAAGTAAAATTTATAAAATGAAATCAAGACTGGATAAAAACATTTATTAAAAATTATTTAATTGTTATAAGGAGCTGATATTCTGAGGTGAGTTTCCTTTATTTCGAGAGTAAAAAAGTTTTAAAAGCAATCTTGATATAAATTCTTGTATAACTTTTATTATTCAAATTCCTGTGCAGATTTTCGCATATAAAACACACTCTGAAACGAATTTTTTTAAAAAAAATTCGTTTCGTTATTAAATTAAATATTTTTCTAAAACTATTTCAGATTTTGGGCTGGAAAGAATTTCTAGCTGATGACAATGAAGACAAAAAAAAAAAGTTTTGACATATAAATTACGTCTTAGAGAATGCTCGTTGAAATTGATGTTCAGCGTTCTAGGTATTTTAACTGCCCGAGTCATAAAGCTTAAGCGAGTAACTTTTAACATTAAAACTGGTTAGATTTGAAATACAGGATTGGCCATGAGAGAATGAATGACCCAAATACAAAATCTAACAATTCCCAGATAAATAAACTGAAAATGATAGTTAAGAAGCCATTGTAAAGAAACAAGATGAAATTTTTTTCATGCGTAACGTTTCTTAATTTAAAGTATAAAATTTGTTTTCACAAGTCTTCAATGTGACTTCCTTTAGTCACCCTTATTGCGAACCTAGTCGCACTGGACTTTTGCCTTCACACAGGCATCCAGTTTCCTGGAACTGTTTATACCATCTTATACTCTCAGATGTCGGAGCATTTCTATGGTACTTCTTCCAAAATTCACTCTGTACCGTGATTACGGACAGACTGTTTGCAAACGATAGCACACAAAATGCCTTATCCCGCTGCAATGCCATTTCCACTTCTGTTCGCAATTTCAAAAACATCTTGATTACAACATTGTTGCCCCATAATGGACAAAAACACTGTTACAAACTCATAATTTCATATTATATCTCTACAATGACACATTAATGATCCTTTTCTGTTTATTCATCTAAGGATTATTAAATTTTGTAATCGGGTCATTCATTCCTAATAACCCTGTAGATTTATGTAAAATAATATTTTTATATTGCAATTATGCTTTTGCGTTGAAAGTTTGAATACAAAATTTGTTAACACTTAATTATATATTTCACATAAAGGAATGCAATGCATACTAGAATCTCTGAAATGTTCAATTTTCATAGCCCCTCCACCCCCAATTCGTTGGATTTTTATACGAAAAAGCTGTTATTATCATGCATTTTATATTTATTCGAGAAGTATGGATGGCCTAACGAGGTTAAAGTCTGCGCTCTTTGATCTTCTCTGAAATTCTATATTTTCCCGTTTCTTTTTAAGTGATTCCAACTGTGATGCCGGGGCCGCGGTAGCCTAGTGGTCAAGGTATCGGATCTTGGCTGGCATGTCATGAGTTCGATCCCAGTACCACTAAAGACCCGCCGTATAGGGAAGCGATGACGTTAAATCTGTCGAGAGCTCAAATGTCCTCCCGTTCGTGTTATGTGGTAATTAGGAGAGGGGTTCCAGCTCAGGTGTCGTCCTTGTCACTTGATCATGGTTCAAAATTATGAGGTTCCGTCGCCAAAAGCCTTCATGTAACTGAACAATGTGACGTTTATTTTCACTCATCCAACTGCGGTGCCACAAATTTAAATCAATAGAACGTAGAAAGTTCATTGGGGCACATGATCTCATAAGAGGTATTTATCCCCTATCTTCAAATTGGTTGTTGACTTGACTGATTAATTTGCCCTGTTATAGATTTGAAATATTAAATTTAGATTTAAAGATGAATAAATTTTAAATTGAGATTATAAGAATTAGAACTGCACTCTTGAAAATTAAATTACATTGCTGGAGCCTTCGGTTTGTTTGCGTTGTGTTGTGCGAGAGGTTAAAAAGAGAATCAGAGCCAGCCGAAAGCAGCCTCTGAAAACAGAGGTTTGAGATCAGCTGACTTTTTAAATCAATAAAAGAAATATAAAATTGAATATCCATTGAAATTTTAAAAAAAACTAAATTTTCGGAAATATTTATATTTTATACTAATACAGTTTAAAAACAATATGATATATAGTTCCAACTACAGCCCTTCTGTAAACTTAACATGCTTCTATCTGTTCGAAATCTGAAATATGGCAAAAGTAAGGAACGTTTATTGAAGGATTAGTGAGTGGTCCACGATATCCGAGGGGTCACTAAGGAGAACTCCTGGCCGGCGCTGTTGAGCTGTGGGTTCGAGTCCAAGAGGCACCAAAGATCCACCTTATATCTGCTGAGACCCAAAGTACTTACGTTGGCATCATAGGGAAGTTTGGAGAGAGTGGGATGTTAGCTCGTTACTTGACAGAGACTGAAAATGGTGAGGTTCGTTCGCCAACATTTCTGAAACAGCTTCAAAATGCAACGTTAGTAAAAATCGAATGAAATGATAGATGAATAAAATAAATATTTGTGGCAAACACACATTCTTGGAAGTTGTGAAAAGGATTAAACAGTAAAACATTACTAAATTTGTGGAGGATCTCGAAGAAGCATTGAAATGCTTGAATACTTAAGGAAGATGGGTAAGCACGATTTAATTTTTATTAGAGCATTAATTATAACCAGTAATACAAAAAAAAATTAAGTCAATTCTTACTAAGGTCAACAAAAAAAGTTATTTTAGTTAATTAAATTAAGATTTTATTTTAGTTAATTACATTTTCTTAATGAATTAATATTTAAAAAAAACTGAATTAACATCAACTGTCATCCACTACGTTTAAAAATATATATTTGAAGCCAAGATAAAATTTGTTCGAAAAACTTACTGGCACCATTTGTTGGTGCGAGTTCTAACTTCGTCAGAAATAACGCAGAATGAATTTAAAATTAAAAAAATAAAATTTAATTAACGAATATTTGAAAAAACTGCATTAACATCAAGTGTCATTCATTAAAGCTTTCAAAAAGTGTATTTGAACTTCAGTGGATGAATAAAAAAGTATTTCATTATTGATTGAAAATTTGAACAAGATATATAAATATTTATAGGGAGAGTGTGAACTATATATAATAGCAGGAAATAGAAAACTAAAGAAAAAAAGGAGGAGAGAAAAAATTTTCAATACTATTCATCAACTAGATCAAAAGGATACGAAGCTCGTCTGTTGGTAAAATGAATCAATTTCTCTTAAAGGGAGATGTTTTCTTTCTCTCATTTTTTTTTCTTCGCCCAAACTATATTTCATTCATGCAAAATTCCTGCAAGCAATCAGTCTGTTCCTGATGTTGTGTGGTGTTCAGCGGCCACTAATAATTACAGCTTTTATTTAACAGGGGCGGCGCTAGACCATGCTTGGACGTCGGCGAAATTAGGGTTCGCGAGGCCTCCTTTTTTCCCAGTCAAGAAAACGTTAAATTACATAAGCCAAATTATAGTTAAACTAATGTATGAGTAAACGAATTTTTTTGCTAATCAAATGATGTCAAAAATTACACAAGAAGAATTTTTTAGAATTAAAATTTTTAATTTAATTTAAATAATTATAAATAATTAAAAAATTTGCGAGGCCGTCGGCGGTTGCCGACGCCTAACGCTACCACTGTTATTTAATTCTTTGAAAAAGTCTTAACACAAATCATACTCTAGTGTAGTCAAACTATGTACCTATACGGAATTTTTGTGATTTTATGTTCCTAAATGGAAACGCTTGACTTTTAAATTAAAAGTTGCATAGATTAAAATCCAATGCCTTTCACATGTGAATACAATTTTAACACCTTGAATACCTACATGTTTGTTAACAATGAAAGGCGCGTTGTAATTTTATTCACTGGTCACATTCACAAAAACTTTCCTCCATCATTTCTCTTTATATACGTGCAACGACGCAGTCTTTTTATGGCTAAAACTGCTCTTTGTAAAATTTTACATAAAACAATTTTTTTTAAAATTGTCTATCACTGATTAGAACAAGCCAATTAATTTTTCAATTTTTTTTTTCTCTTCAAAACGTCAAACAAGGATTGACAAATGCGCCTAAATTATATAGATTTTCAAAACAAGAGTGTCAAAATTTGTCTCTTGGTGCTTTCTTCCAAACGCAGTTTTTTCTTTTAGAAATATATTATCATCCTAAGAGGCCAACATCAATAGGATTTGAAAAACCTTTACAAGATGTTACATGTACGGAAGGACAGAAATATCCTTGGTTAAACCAAAGATCGACAAACGGCGGATCTTTACATGAGAGGGCCATTCAGACTTTTTGTATTGTTAATAAAATAATTGGATGCCTAGTATTACTTCCCTCTCTATTTTTCCTTTATAATTTACTGTCAAAAAATGACTTGTATTTGAATATATAGTTGAATGTTTAAATTTGAAACTATGTAATACAACAACAATTGTACATATGTATAAAAATATTTTGAAATATTTTTAAAAAGTAAAACTTTAAAGTCGTTTTAAAGTTTTCAATACGGCTAAAGTAAATTAACTATTTCCTTCTTATTAGTTCCCATTTTTAATTTTTTTTTAATTTCAGATATCGATAAACTTTTTGGCCAATTTTTTATTTTCCTCAAAAACGAGTTGAGAATTCGGAGTGCAGCTCAGAGTCGAATACATTTCTTCTTGTGAACAGCGAAAACGCACGATGAGCGTGTTGAGAAAACTCTAGAATTTACAATTATTCAAAATTATTGTGTCATTTTGAAATTTCTGCGGAAAACCGATGAACAAAAAATAATCAATAACTTTCTGGACAAAGCTGCTAGAGGAACCTGTCTTTGGAAAAACAGCCGAAAGTAGAACAAGTGACAAGGGAAAATGTGTATCTGTACTACGCAGAGAATGGGGTTGCAAGAAGACTGTGCATCTTGCAGAAAAAACAACTTATTTCTGGGTGGAGAAAAGCATTTTTTGAAGTGAAACTTCTTTGCTCATGGAGTGAATGGAAAATTTGCCCAGTTTTGCGTAACAGGGAAAAAGCGAACGGAAGTAGTAATTCCCCCCCCCCCCCAATCGTCGCAATGGGGAGGAGATAGCGAGCGGGAGGAAAAGAGAGCGGGGATACCCTGTGGCTTGCGTCATATCCGTGAAAAAGTTGGAGGATTGCCCACCTTTCCAATTGGTCAACTCCCCCCCCCCTTTTTCTCACTAGACCAGGGAACATCTGTCAACGGTTATATGTGCTGCAATGTTTGCGTTACGGTGTAGACAAAATAGCTCTTGCAGCAAAAGTATTCCTTTTTAAAATATTTCCTTAGATTGTTGGCCACATGGTGATGTTTTCGGCAGCTAATTTGTTTTATTAATTTTCATTTGCGTTGAATTGTTATTGATTCTAATCAGAATGCCTAAATCAAATGCACAAAGAGGAAAAGAGTTTCGTGAAAGAAAAAAAAAAGAAAACTAGCAGAAAGTTCAGTCGAAAAAGTTATACAAAAACCAGAAAAATAATGCAAATTCATCGAGCGCTACTGCCAAATCTCGATCCGAGTACATGAGAGAATATCGAGCACGGGAAAAAACATTGCAAAATATTCTCTTAATGCCGAGTTTAATGACTGATAATGGGAATGCTATTGAGACTCATCTAATGCCAGCACAGATTAATACGAACTTTGTGAACCACTCTGTACAGTTAACAAGTACAGAGCCCTCAACAAGTCTAGTGCGTGTTGGAACTGATGCATGTGAATCGATAATAAATTCTATTTCTTACGTTACAAAGACTATGTGATTCCCATAAAAATGCTCTCAAAGATTTCCAAAAGGGATTCGTTGATAATCCTTTCGGTCACGGGTGTTTGATTTGTGATAGATTATGGTTGAGATGATTTGAGAACGCGTGTTGATGAGCATAAAAGTATTTCACAAAGTATTTTACCGGGAATTAATTTAGAAGACGTTAAAGCGTGCTACAATTGCCGACAAAGTTAACTGGAGACTTTAATGTTAATTTTGCTTCAGAAGAAGCCAAACCCCTCATTGAATTTTTGAAACGAACACTGAATTTGACAATGAACACTGATGCTAGAGAAGGAACAACAAGACATGGAACCACGATTGATGCAGTTTTCTCACGTTTTCTTGATCGACTACAATCGAGGATATTCATATCCTACTTCAGTTACCTCAAACCCATTGTTTCTTTCTTGGAAAATGATGATGTAGAAAATTGAATAAAAATATTATTTTCATACAATAAATGAATTTTGAATTTTATTTGAATTTAATAAGTTCCCCCAGCAGTTTAATATATTTAAATGTATTTCTGCACTTAGACCAACGTCGCCAAAGAAGTTTCACTTCTATCGCGTGGCATTCCACGCACCTTTTTTTTTTTTTTTGCTGCCCGTCAAGAAACCAAATAGACAGGAAATGTTCTGCATATTTGGGTCGAGCTTTTTCATGCATGAAGACAGGGACGTCTTAAGGTATGAGCCAAATGGGTCCGGGCCCAGGGCTCGGTGGGGCCTAGTAGTCCTTGACTCCTTCTTAATAAGATCATAATCCGGATAATTTTAATGTAGCTAACTATTATTCCCGTACATATTCTCCGAAAAACAGGGAATTTCAAACTGCATGTCAACTGGCAAAAGTGGTAAGAATGTATTATTATGTGATGACCGTTGTCCATGTTAAGGCCTAATACCATAAGCAATCATTCAACTCATTTAATTGAAATGCGGCCATCGGTCGTGCGGTTTGTGCCTAGGTCTGTGAAATTGTGAATCGTATACACTTGTATCAAATGACCGGTTGTATGAGCCCTTGAAAATGTATGCTATATACTGTCTACTTTTAAAGGTCTCATGTAGGGCCTACTTTTTCATAAGGGCCCAGGGCCTCAATAAATCTTCTCTAGGCCCATGGGTCTCATAGAGTTTTAAGACAAGAGTAAATGTAGATGCAGGCTGGCTGACCTAGGCTGTGATGAGAATTTACGCATGCAATCTCACTCCTGATTTCAAAGAAATTGTAGAAAAGTGTGAAAGGCGGTGGGATTGTTTCATTAATCTGAGGAAACGTGCCTGCAACAGTTGACATGAAATTAGCACAGCGAATAAATTGAATAGAACTGTCACTATTTTGTTTAACTTGTTTATATGGATTTTTTTTTTGTTACGGTTTATTCTTTTCTCAGATACAAACTAATGAATGTATTCATATTAAAAATGTTCGGTTCTCACATATCCTGCACTACCACAGTGTGACTAAAACAATTGCACACCCCTGACTTATATATAATTGATAGTTTCTGAAATGATCCTTTTTCCCCTTTCTATTTTATTTTTCTTTTAATTAGTGTTTTCACGCCAATGTGAAAACTTTGAGCCTGGACAAATTTAATGCGCTTAAGCCCATCTACAATGTTGATCTTCAACTGCATCAGGGTTCATCATCTCCGGCCACCATGACTTCTCGGATGCCGCGGCTATACTTTTTCTTTTGAAAAGAAAGAATAACTTTTTGCATCGATCCCATCCATCGCGTTTGTAGTTGTCACAGAATTAAAATTTGAAAGTCGTTTCTTTTGTTCGGGGGGGGGGGGAGAAAGGTGAGAGCTACTGTCGCTCTCAGAATTCCTGGATGGTTTGATAATTGATGTGAGGCTTATTCAAGTTCGTATATAGAATCAAGCTTTTGACCCTGGCATAGATCTATGTGAGGCGTCTCATCTCGTTCATCCCCTCAGGGGGCTCACCTTCTTTAGGTGAGTACGGGTGTCACAATCCCGAGGTGCCCTAGTGATCTTTTCCTTTTCCCACGGGGTTTACTGTCTTTGGTAAACACGGGCTTCACGAACTCGGGGTACCCTAGTGATCCTTCTCTATTTTCGACCCTCTTTCTTGACATTCAATTCATTCTTTCTTTCTCTTCCCGCCTAGACCACAGATATTAAAACAAATGTTTGGTGCAGTATAGCCGAAATCGGCTCTTGCGCCAATAAACCCCAAAATCACTCACTCACTCATCTCGTTCATATATGTACTTTCGATCAAGTGAGCGAGAGTTTTTTACGTCGCACTTTGCCAATCGAAATTTATCAACGAGGGACCTTGTTATTTTGAAATTTGGCCAAGTGACGAGGAGAACACCTGAGCTGGCACCACCTCTCCGAACTACCTACCTCTCGACAGGTTTACCGTGCATTAACCTCCTCAACACGGCGGGTCTTCAGTGGCACTAGGCTCAAACCTATGACTCGCCAGCCAGAAGTCCGTGACCTTAACCGCTAGGCCAGCAGTTCTTAAACTTTCGATCGCTGTGGCCCCCTTTGTGTACCAGCCGGACATCGTGGATCCTCCAAAATTTTGAACATCTCTCCTTGACTCCCAACACATGGCTAAGTGATTCAAATACAATTATTATCGTATTGGCACGATATAAACTCAGTTCTTCTTCTCAGCACATACGTTTCTACTACGTTTTGAAAATATTATATTGTAGTAATGGCTATAGGCCATTCCAAATAATAGTTAAAAAAATTAATATTCTTGGTCGAAATACATGTTCTAGTAGAGATTTTTCATTTGGCGATCTTGTCTAGGATGGCCACGTGGTCTTTCAGAGTCTGTAAAAGAGAAATCATAGCATTAAATTAAACCTTCGCGGACTCTCTAAAAAAAGGTGGGAGCCCCCGGGAGTCCGTGGACCACAGATAAAGAACGGCTGCGCTAGGCTACCGTGGCCACTATGTTTTCGGTCAAAGGTTAAAGATCATCTTAACTGAAGAACCTGTCGCTCAGTTGAGGAAGTTTATCTTGAACTTCCAACTTTTAAAATATTTCGATTGGTATCAAAACATTTATGTATATATATTAGTATCAAATTATTTGCCATTTGTTTTGTTTCCAATTGGTTTTTAAAATTTAAAATATTTCATTCGTGAAATAGGCACACGAAAACTTGATGTAATTGACGTAGGAGAGAGAAAATGTTAAAAACCTTTAGACCAGTTTCCAGCGGTTCCTCCCTCCTGTTGTCAATAGTTGTTTTAAAAAACGTGTCATCACATTTCAGGGATTTCCTCCCGTGTTCGCTCTAGACAATTCGGCTCTAGTCAGCAATTTTTGATCCACTCTAGGACCGTGGCGACCGGTTAAGGTAACATATTGCGACAGAGCACCCATATGGATAAAGGAATAATGCTTTTCAGCGATCGCCAACGCGGACGTTTGGCGAGTGCCAAGAGCCCTGCAACCCCCCGGGGGTGCCTCTCGGTAGGAGGAGGCGGGCGGGCGCAGAGTGTCGGCGGCGGGCACCATGAGCTGCGCCGATGTCATGTACCAGCCGTACTCACCCTACTTTCCCTATCACCAGAGACCGCAGGCGGGACAGCCCCTAGCCGCCCCGGCGCAGGCTTCCACCGATTATAGGGTAAGAGGCCGCTTTCCACTCTTCTACTTTTTCGCCCGTGTTCACGTGAACATTTATTTTATTGCATACATAGGTTCAAATCTGAATATATTTTTCATTTAACGATGTCTAACCAGAACGGATATATGCATAGCCCCAAACAACAAATTATTCGTCAACCGGATCCATTTACACATTTGTAATGTGTTCATTACAAAACCCAAAACCATTTACAAAGAAAAGTCTGATCTAGTGGTATTTCAAAGCGTGTTAGACCATGATCGTAAACATTTTTCTTATCTGCAGACAGTGCGATAATTAAGCCACTCTTTCTACCAAGAACTGTTTGAAATCCCCCCCCCCCATCATTGTTCAGGTTTCAAGCTTATATAATCATTCCGTATCCCGCAGTTTAAAAATGTGTACATAAATGATTTTAAATACCAACTTGTTTTCGTATATTTAACTTGTTCACATTATAATTTTAGAGAACAAAATACAAATTAAATACAAGGCGACAAAATAAAGTGGTCGTTTTCTGGGGAAATTCAATCGAAAAAGATAGTCAATTACATCTCAATAATGCACACGAAGTTGAATAATCCTTCGAAAAAATCTTATATTTAGAATCGTTGCTTAAGATGTGAACGAAAACGTAACTTCTAATAGTAGACGATTAAGTAAGATAATTAATCATATAAATTAGAGTACCTACATAAATTATTTAAATTACTGCAGATTATAATAATATGTTAGATAATAACTTCCAAGTGACAAGTTCTCGTTTTCAAACTTTATTCATCATTCGCGTTGCTAAAAATAAGAAATTGTCGTGAAAATCAAAGAACTTGTGAATGCACTTTGAGGTTCATAAAAACGTATAACTAGGGAATAAGGGACAACTGAAAACTCAATTTTATGTTTGAAATTTTCCTGCTCAGAAATAAATCGAATGAAATAAACGGTAGCCTAAATCTAAGCGATAGAAGTTCAAGTGTTTTTCTATCGTTGTGAAAGCACACATACAATAAATAGCATGTTTTGTTTATTACTGTTTTGCTTTAGACAATCTTTTAAGTATTTATGGCAACATTATCAAAGTTACGGAATCTTTATAATTCTTAACATGACATTCAATATTGCGCGCGCATCTTGGTTAAAATTTATATATAAGCATTTTTTCATGATGAAGCTTTGTATTTCCAGATAGATTTATCTGGAAAAATGTATAGATAAAATTTTAAATCCTTGTTGCTATTAGAGGTTCTATGTTGCTGGAGTTGTTCTAGTTGGCTTTCCTTCCATTAACGAAACACGCAGCAAATTTTCCCGCAGCTCGCGAGAAACGGAATTAAGCTTTTCTCTTAGGATCCTTGGAGAGAGAGAGAATACATTCCAGCCTTTCTGTTTTGATAGCAAATATGTTGCCTTTTTAGGCTCATTTGATTTTTTGGTGTTTTCGTTCTTTAGTCGTAATTTCCTTTTAACAGAAGAAGTCCATGGGAATCAACTGGCTTCTATAAGGTATTTTGATTTCATTGTGTTAATTAAATGCATATTCGAAATTACATGGCTTAGTCTCCTAACTTTTAAAAAACATATGATTCTAAAGATTTTTTCTTCGAACTCGCAAGATTTTAATAATTATGGAGATTTAAATTCTGTAAAATATTTAGAAGACTTTGTTAGATCGGGATTACATCTGAAGATCCTTTTAAGGATAAAGGACTGAAAAAATATGAAAGTGTAAAAAATTAGCCACTTGAAAAAGAAAATGCAATCTTAATGAAACCATGATGGAAGAAAAAAATCTTTTATTATAAAGGTTCAGCTCGATTCAAATAGTTTAAGATTCCAATTTTTTAAACTGGATATATATTTGCGCATTAGATTAAAATGCTGGAAAAAACCTCAATGGTTTTGTCATTTAGAATGCGTTTTCGTATCAATATTTTTCTATTTGTCTTGAATTATATTGGATGTAAGCATTTCAAACTTTGCAGGATACTGAGATGCGAATACAAATGCTTTAATACAATAAATTCTATACAAAAACATTTCAGCTGCAAAACCCAAATTTTGTTACAATAAAATAAATATTTTTACAATATTGTTACTATAAAAACTACTTCATATTTACTGAGAAATAATTTAGAATCGGCTCTAAATTGTAAGGGATCATGTGGAAGGTTTTGTTTTCAAATTTGTTTTTTGACATTATATTATAGTAAATGTTCTAAAAAAACGCATATTTCCAGCATACATCTTATGTCTCTCTCACTGTTAATTTTTATTAAATTAATATGTAATAAATCTATATATGTAACAATCGTAATATATAAACAACTGAGATGATTGATTAAAGAAAGTTTATTAAGAAGCATAGAAAAAGTGACGAAGATTTAATGTTTTTGTGACTTTTCTTTCGTTAAAAATCCTGAAACGCAAAAGCCCTTTGCATGGTTTTGTTTGGAATGCCTTTCAATTGTGGATCTAGCAATAAATTATTTCCTTCTCGTAACTTAAAAACTTTTCTTAAAGAGAGAATGCAACTGCAAAATTCCAGTTACAAATTTTGTAACTAGTAGAAATATCATTAGCTCCAAGTTAGTTTAAAATTGAGAATTTCGATCGAAATAAAAACTTGAATTTCCTTTTAAATATCGTGTAGACATTTTGACCAAAAACGTACGTTTTACTATCGATTTAATTTTTCATATAGGAACATTAAGTTAAAATTTGGAATATCTTTCAAGATTTTGGCAAATCTGCCAGTTATCCGTAACATATTCCGAGCATGGAATTTTTTTTTCAAAATATACTTGATATTTACTTAAAATAAATTAATCCTCTGTTTTCACAAGAATTGAGAATTCCAGTTCTCGATTAGATTCTACATTTCACAATAACAATTCAATTACTAAAAAAAAAAAACGCAGTTAGCTTACAATTTTTTTTATCAATCTATGGAAAACCATTTTTAAATTAATGGAAATTTTACGAACTGTAAAATTTTCATTACTTTAGACAAAATTTTCAGACTTGGATTATAATAATTGAAAAAGTACTTGGTGTCGGCACTCAAAATGTTTATAATCATGGTTTTGCCATTAACATCAAAGGATGCTCATACATCTCTATCTCTGGCTGTATCTCTTTCTCTGTGTGTGTGTGTTACATTTATTTATTTATGTATCTTGTTCAAATATTCAATCGTTAATAAAATACTTTTATTCATCCACTCAAGTTCGAATACATTTTTTAAAACTTGTAGTGGATGACACTTGATGTTAATACAGGTTTTTCAAATATTAACTCATTAATTAATAATTAGTAACAAACAAAAATAATAGTCTAACACCATATATAAAGAGGTAAAATCGTTCGTTGTGTCCCTGTAGTGCAATGGGTGGCGCTACTCTTTCTATTGCTCGTCTAATACATAGTCGTGGGTTCGAATCTCACCTGAGATGACCTAATTTTTGAGAATGTGGTTTCATATTTTACTGTACTATTATTGGAATAATTAAATTTAATTAATGAACAAAAGTAACAAACAAAAATATAATAATCTAACACTATATATATAAAGGAAAATCGCTTTCTATTTTGCCACTTAATATTGTAATTATTTTATATGTATATACATACTTATATTAATTGTTATTTAATAAAAAGTAACTAAAATAAAATTGCCTTAATAATTGGCTAAAAAAGTTGACTAATAAATTGACTAAGTAGGAATTGACTTAATTTTTTTTATATTACTTGTTTATCTTCAACATTATATGCTTGTCACAACATTTGTTACTTGAATATAGTTTGAAATTTTTGTTTCACTTTGACTTTTGGAGATTTATTGGCACCCTTTCAGTGGATCCTCTTTCATTTCAATGAGCATTAGTTTAAAAATAACTTTACGCAATGAATTTGGAAAAGTATACTCTGATTTGTTCATGTGAACCAATGTAAGAAAAAAGCTACTCTTAATCTAATGATGTTTTTAAAAAAGTCGCAATTTTATCCCATGATCCACGAAACTAAAGTAGAAAATACGAATTCTCTCAAACTCTAAATAATTATTTAACTACGCAATATATGTTGAAGGGAACAGCAAGTAATACATATTCTATCCAAAACAATGGCACTGCTATTTTCTCATTTCTCCTGTTTTCCAAATGAAATTTCATCTAAACCTCTCGGCAAGATTTGATCAGGGTTATTAGTCCTTCAACTTAAAATGAATGTTATTTAGGATGAAATTACAGTTGCATTGTTGCTAGCATAACGCACTCTGTTTTTCTCTGTCGCCACATGGTTTCAAAGAAATATCTGTGCCCCAAAATCACATTACGGAATAAATTTGTACTCATGATGCAAAACAGAATTTATATAAATGCGATAATACTAAACCACCCGATTTCATTAATACTATTCAAAATATGAAATCCCTATATCTTTTTCATAAATGGTTGTAATAATTCGCAATGCACATAAAACAAAGCAAAATATTATAGAAATCTTTAGTGAAAACATTACATTGCGCAGTATAGGTTGTCATCATGAATACTGAATTCAATACACTAAATACAGCTACTGGAACCATCCCGTTGTGAGCACCGTGCATCTATCAATTGACAGAGAGAGATGGATCATCCTATTTACCAGTAATTCATTATTCTTCGACATTCCAAGTGACAAAAAATTGGCAATTTACGCCTTTTATGGTTCATTTGTAAAGTCATTGAAATATGACAGTAGTCTTCAAACTTTTTCGACTCGAGGAACCCTTGGAATAAGGGGTTTTGGGGGAAGCCCACTTCCACGCACACAGTTAAAAAATTAATCTTAAAATAATATTTTAAGTAGGTCAATATGTTATAGGTACTTTATATAAAGACAAAAAAAGTATTGTATTTATTAAAAAGTATATGTAATTTAAACATAATTTACTCATTCTCTCATAATATTAATTTGTGATTCAAGCATCACACTTAGTGACTAGGATATGTGCTTGCATTTCTTTAACACAAACCACCAAAATCTAGGTCTATTGAAATTATCTGCTGTTATATTTTATATTCTGCATTTAATTTGTTTTTATGTTTTATTTTTGTAATCATTTACGTTGAGAAATATTTTCCACTTAAATACATTGTTCTGAATGACATTAAAATGTTTGTACCAGTGGGAGAAATTCTGTGTATTTTGCATGAATTTTTGCTACCTAAAAATTTATCAGGTGTTCTTGCTTAAATTTAGTTTGTAACATGGAATCAATTGATTAAATGGATAAGTCGTTACTGCTTCGTTATAGATATTTTCCCCCGCAAATGATAAAAGGTGCATTTTTTATTAAAAAATTATTTACTTCAGTAAATTATTGTACTGAGACGAGTATAAAACTATTTCGTGGAACCCGGGACAGTAAACAATAGAATATTAACGAAGAAAAACTTTTTAATAATATTTTATTATATTATAACATAAGTTAATAACTTTTTATTTAGTTATAATTTTTTATCTTACTTAAGTATTTAGTTTTAATGATTGAGGTGAATTTTAGATACTAGTAGTTTAACAAACTTCAAAGAAGACCTGAATTAATTTTACATGCACATTTACAACTTTCTCAATTTTTTGTTTGTTGTAACTCGTGGAACCATCGGTATGCCTCATGGAATACAGTTTGAAAACCATTAAAATGTGTTAGTCTTAAATAATTTTAAAATGTTTTTTTTCTTCTTATTTCTCTTTCACTTTGTTAAGACATTAATACAGAGATCACCTTTGACATCCAGGTCTTCCATTGTTAGCTTTGTTTAGTTATTACATCTCACTTAGAATTTTAATTACTTGTTATTCCTAATTAGTTCAAAGCGATGGATTCATTTCTTTGAATCGAATCAGGGATTTCTTGAGAACATCCAAAAATTACATTTATTTAGAGAAGAGCGAATGTTGATTTCCTGCTTTAGTATTATGAACTTTTAAAATCATTTAATGAAATTAATCTTATCTAATTGATTTCCAAAGGTGAATTCAAAATCAAGATTCAAAATTTCAGTGGAAAAGAAAGTGCATTAAATGAAAGACTCTACACCAAATCATAAAATAAAGAAATACCTCAAAATTATGTACATTTCTTACAGGCTTTACGGTAATTCTAATCACTTTATTAAATGCGTTCAAGAAACAAACAATAACGGAACGAACTCTCATTCCAAGTTTGCAGCTAAAGTGTGAGAAATAAGATGAAGTTTCATTGCATTTATGATTTCTGAAATTTCAAATAATAAATAAATACTTTGTTTCAAGATATTTTTATAACTACATTGTATGTGTGTGATTCGATTTTGCAAGGAGTTTTGTAAAATATCTCCAAAAATTTTACTATAAAGATAATGATACTTATTTCAGTAATGTAAAATAATTAAAAAGAATATCAATACAAAGAGATAAATAAAATAACATTACAGTATTCAGCCGTTTTAATCTGACATAAATTTAGCAACTAGGACTTCTTTCTTTGAAATGTTCTGTTGTGAAGCTCCTCCTCTGCAGTTCAGTCGCTGCTGTTTCAGCGCGATTTCTAATAACTGAAAGGCATCTTGTCACAGACGTCTCTCGAGTGAGCCATCACGCCGTTGGCTGGAGCTATTAGTGCACATGCCAAAGCGCTTCGTGCCTTGCTTGTTTATGAATGTTGCAAATAAACGAAACAGGTTCTCTCTTTCTTGTGAGTTTTTTTAGCCTCCCTCTCGTTCGAGAAACAGCTGAAAAATCCGTCTTCATCGCGCCCAAGTTATGAAAAGGATTTTGAAGATGAGATTTCATCTTTGCTCAGTGTTTTTTTCCCCACGCCAGCTTTATATATGTAGCTACTCAATGTATGCACGAAGAGTTAAAAATCAACTCAAGTATTTTAATCCAATGACTTGCGTTACAAAATATGACATCCCGGTTGATTTTTCACTATTAAAAACCATAATAGAAAACGCAAAGTTGGGAGAAAAGCCAATTTGAATAAAGGAATTCCTATTTTTCCTCATCACAGTTATATTGAATTTCAAAATTTACTGAATGGTATCAAAATTGCAGTTTTTAAAATACAGTTTTTTAATTTAAAAATCAATCTAAAAAAAATTAGAGCTCTGAACTTCCTGCATTGCGTTTGGAAAGAAGAGGCATAAAGCTTCGCTATTTGAAAGTCACACGAGACCATTAACTTTAAGGAACTTAAGTTTGCTTCCTTTTACAGGTAAAATGAAAATCTTGGAATATTAATACCCTCGTATTTAGTTAACTAACGTGTTGCCTGGAGTTGCAACCTACGGTACGCGTGCTACGTGGGGAAATTTTTAACGGCTCTCTACTCTCCTTAAGCAAAGTTCTGAGATAAAAAGTCGCCCTCTCTCCTGTCTCACTCCTTTTTTTATTCAAAGACCATTTTTTACTTTCGAAATTCCTTGTCCTGAAACACTGAATCTGCTTGTGTTTACTTTATATGATTTATGTAAAGAGAACCCATCCTCTGTCTAAACGTGCCTCATTCTTAGCGTCAAATATTTATTTAAAATGTAAACGATTGCGTAATATTTGAAAAATGAAACATAACTCATTGCTGCGGCGTAGAAAAAAAATTCAGAATTGTTGGAAGCATATTTATGGAATCAGGAAAATATTTTGAATCACACACACACAATATTTATCCCTCTCTATTAATAAATCGACAGTTATTTCAATTTATTGTATATCACTGGCAGAGCGATTCAATTGTTTGAAGAAAATTGCATATGCTCAGATTTGTCGCTTTTTGGTTTTACATATATTTTTGTGAAAAATTTTTTTTCCTATATAAAATATATTTTGAGTCCACAAAAAATTGTTTAACAACTGAGCATTTAGAATCGCGTGAAATTGAAAATCACAAATTATTCCCCTGATATTGCGATCTGAAGTAAAGTTTTACAGGGACAAATTTCGCCTTAAAATTTTTTATTTAACTATATTGTAAGAATAGTTTTTGTTGTTTATGTTAATGTCTTTAACTGATGCATAATTGATGTGTAATAAAACTCTAAATCCGTAAATTCTTGACCTCTATCCCCTAACTCTGCATACTTAGTCACCGAAATCGAATTGTTTTAATATTTTTTTTTACTGCGCGGCACCCTAAATCCTATTGTTACATTGGTTTGGGACACTATAGCTATAAGGATGCCAACCTTTGGTGTAGGTCTTCAAATTGTGTTCCACGGAGCCCTAGGGTTCCATGAGTTCCAATACAAAATAATTATAAATGTACATGCAAAACGAATCCTTGTTCACTCTGAAGTTTGTATAACCACAAGTATTTAAAGATCACCTCAGTCATTAAAACTGAAATTTTTTATTTATACATAACTATATTTTGTAATACATTGACATTTATTATAATGTAATAAAAGAATAGTAAAACGTTTTTTTTCTTTATATGTTCTATCTACTAGGTAATGAATGTTCTATAATTTACAACAGATATATTGGAAACACCGTATCGATATATCAACAGATTCAACATTAAAATAGAAATTTAAGCAAGAACAGCTTTTATTAAGGTTGCAAATTCATGCAAAAAACACAGGATTTCTCAAACAGCCATACGCATTTTAGTGCCTTTCAGAACAATGTATTTAGGGGGAATATTTCTCTCAACATGAGTGGTTAGAAAAACAAAATATAAATTTAAATTAAACACAGAATATATGAAATGCGACCGAAGATAACTTCATTAGGTCTAGATTTCGACAGTTTGTGTAAAAACATATGTCGCAGTTACTAAATATAATGCATTATTAGGATCACACAAATTATTATTAATAAGTTAATTGAATTAAAATTTCATAAAAAAATATTTTTCAAAAACCAATACAATACTTTTTTTATTGTATTTACATAAGGGACCTATAACAATCAGTGATTTACTTTAAATATTATGTGTTAAGAGATACATTCTTTTAAGTATGTGTGTGGAATGGGGTTCCCCCAAAACACGAAAAAGTTTGAAGACCACTGGTGTAGAATATGACATACATCTCTTCTTTCTATAACCGTAAACTATATATCCTACATCTTGTTCCCCGCACTGCATTGAAAGGGGTCTTTCACATATCTGTAGAATTACTTCAAGCGGCATTTCTGTATCTCCGTAATCTTGAAATTAACCCAGTTGTAGGAACGTTTTAACTTAATTGAACTGTTTGTGTAGTTATTAAGATGTTTCTTATGCGCATTTGCTGCATCGTTTTTTAATGATAGTTTTTAAAAAATTAGATTAGTTTTATTTTTAAATTCATGTGTGGAGCAACATGTGAAACATTTCAAAAAGATAATTTGTGTACAGTTTAAGCCGCAATTCCTTTTAGAATTACTTTTTTGACAAGATCTTTAATATATTTTTTTTACCTTGTATTGACATGCGCGAAAAGTTTCAAAACTATAAGATGGGTAACTTTTTATCAAAAATGACTCCTTTGTCTCAAAATGTACATTTCCGAGAAGTGGTAATTTAACTAAAAAATCTTGCTATTAAAAAATACTTATCAACATCAGGTTTTTTTATTTTAAAAATAACAGTACTTAATCGCGAGCAAAATTTTAAATTGCGAAGCGAAAAAAAAAGCGATTGAAATAATTCTTGCAGTGCATTTTCCATTAAAAATTTAATTATTTTTAAATTGAATTTTGTAGTACGATAAAATAACGTAAACGTATAAAAATATTATACTTGGAAAATGTTCTAATTATGTCTCACCCTCAAGTGAAAGCGGTGTTTATTGAAATTTTATCCATTACATAACAACAACAAAAACCTGGAAGGAAAGCGTTGATGGCAAAACAAAAAACAAAAATATCACTATTTTGCAGAAAATTAAACAGTTTGATGTTTTTATTTACTCGAGTAAATTATCGTCCACAGCGGGATAGATAATTATTTTGGCTCATTGTAGAGGTGGAGGACCCCGCCTTTCTATACAATGCTACTTTTATTCATGAGTTAACTTAGCATCTCAGAAAAGGTAAAAACTCTACCTTAAAAATCAATACATGTGACAGTTTTATTCGATATATTTTTTGTGCTCGTTTCATATCCTCTATAGCTGTGAGTCCATTTCATTTTAGAGTCCGTTTAATGAGACAAATGTAAACCTATCGCACTTTTTTACAATTTTTTGAAATCAAAAGTGATATTGCTTGTTGCAGTCTGCAAATTGATGTCAGCCAACTTGCATCTTAAATCTTATTGATCTTCGTGCAAGAAAAAGTTTGCTGACAGATATATGTTGACCTAAATATAGCGAACATTCTTTCCTGTTTTCTAACAGTCTTGGTGGGCCAAAAAAAAAAAAAAAACTCTTTACGGTTTGCATGTGGCCCATGGGCAGCAATTTGTCCACCCGAGTCGAACTTTTTTCAGTTTTGTCAGTAGAACAATCACTGGGGTAGAATCTAGATTCAAGCTCTTTTAAGCCAATAAAAACACACTTTATTTCGTTCATCCGAGTCCTTTCGAACTACTTTTAATGTGTAAATCGCGATCTGCATCGAAACGAGGCTTCAGAGAATTTTGAATTATAATAATTTCATGGGAAAGAATAAAATGAACACGAGAGGTAAATGATCGCCGGATAATTTATTTCTGAATCCTTTTTCCTTTGATGCGTCACATTTTCAATTCAAGGAGAGCGTATATATGTTTAATAATATTTTTTCTTTCTCAATGTGTGGTGGCCGTGGTAGCCAAGTGGTCTAGGCATCAGATCATGGCTAGCGTGTTATGAGTTCGATCCCAGTGAAAACCCGCCGTGTAGGGGAGCGATGCGCGTTAAATCTGTCGAGAGCTCAAACGTCCTCCCGTTGGTGTGGTGTGGTAGTTAGGAGAGGGGGTGCCAGCTCAGGTGTCGTCCGCGTCACTTGACCATGGTTCAAAATGACGCGGACAGTCGTCAAAAGCCCTCGTATAGCTGAACAGCGCGACGTTAATATTCACTCACTCACTCACCCAATATGTGTGCGTGAACGTAAAATGTTTATGTATTTCCCTAAATTCAACCATTTTTTCATATTTAAAATAGTTTATTTCGGATTCAAGCCTTCAGAAACTATTATGCCGCAGAAAACCCGCCATGTAGAAGGGCTGAAACATTAAATGTATCGAGGCTCAAAATCTTTTCCTTGACATGACGAGGAATTTCGGAGACGGTGAACAAGCTCAGTGACGTCCTCGTCACTTGACCGAGTCTGAAAATGACAAGGTCCCTCACCAATAGCCTTTATGTTGCTTCGGAGCTTTTCTTGCCTTTAGGCCCATTTCTAAAAAAGTTCAGTCCTCTCTATCCTCATATTGACGTGGTATGTGTATTTGCGCAGTGGAATACCAGTTCAAGTGTCGTCCTTTTCACTTAATGCCAATTGATAAATGTTTCGTCACCCATACCCCTCGAGTTCATTGGAAATTCGACGTTATTAAACAAACAATCCATCTAACCGATAGTTTAAAATTTTTTGAAGTAGTAGTATGTTTTTTTCTCAGAAAGATTCACCTAGGTTGTGTCGAAATGGTACCGCTTGATGGAGGAGCCTTCCTTTTTAATCTTACACATTGGCGTTACACCCCACATCTGCAGCGGCGCTCATTGAACCGATATTTCAGTTTGTTTCTTCGACTAACGATCTTTACAACTGAATGAGATTTCCTTTCAAAAATGTGCATTTGACTTTTTCAACACGATCCAACTCATTAGGAATGTTTATCCGATGATCTTTTTTCTTACAAATGGATTAAAATGAGTTTTATTTGTCCGCGTTTTGAAATCAAGTTCCAAGAGTTGCCAATGCCACGGTAGCCTAGAGGTCAAGGCATGAACTCGTGGCTGGCGTGTCATGATTTCGAGCCTGGTGTCGCTGAAGACCCGACGTGTAGAGGGGCTGATGCATTTTAAATCTGTCGGGTTCAAACATCCTCCCGTTGATGTGGTGTGGAAGTTAGGAGAGGGGAGTGCCAACTCAGGTTTTTCACTTGACCGTGGCTCAAAATTACGAGGTCCGGTGCCAAAAGCCCTCGTATATAGCTGAATAGGGCGACGTTAATATTCACTCACTCATTCACTCCAAGAATTGCCTCGACGATGCATTAGTTGGCATTTAACATGGACAAACTGTGACCCCCCCCCCCAAAACAGTCCAGAGTAAAATAAAAAGTAAGCATTAAAATGAAAGTAATTAATAAAAATTCGGCGCAATTTATATTTATTAACAGAGAAGTATAATTCACCGAAACCAAGACACTAAAAAAAGGATTGAAAGTGGATCAGCTAGTTCGTTAAAATTTTCACTTGTTTGTATATATATATGTATAGATACTAACGATGCATCAAAGAATTTTTAGAGTTATATTGATGTGGCACTACAAAGCAATACGAGGCCTATTGGTGACGGACCTCGTCCTGTTGAATATTTGTCTATTGACGAGGACGACACCTGAATTAGCACCCTTTCTCCAAACTACCATACCACACTAAAGGAAGCCTCAACAGATTTAAGGAAACAAGGAAATCATACACATTCTAAAAATAGATTTTTCAATTTTAGTATTAAAAAATACTGCATGCTTTTCTGAATCTAAAAATGTGTAACACTTACATGTTCGTAGTAGGAACTATGATACGCAGTTCTTAGGCGCACACCTTATTTGTATAGCAATTCACTACAAGATATAATTCTCAGTGAAACGAAACGCATTGTGCACAGAGTATCGAACCAAGATTTTATACCACCTGGTCACCAAACCCCTGAATCTGTTATCGTATTTATATGTTGCGATTCTATAATTCGTTCACTCATATTCTAAATGGAATAAATTCAGATATTAGTCCAGTATTTTAGTTATTAACTTTGAATGAATTATAGTAACACAGAGTACACATTAGGAATTTTGAGAGTTTGGGCTTACCTCGGCTCAAAACTATGCGGTCACACTGAAGACTGAAATAAAAAAAGCAATAACACACACATTATATTAAAAACAATTTACTTTCTTCATTCAATGACGCAAATTTATTGTAGCCGCGGTATCTGAGTAACTATGCTCCCTAATTCGTAGTCACCGAGTTGTGAATTAGAGTCCCTGTGCCACTGAAGATTCACCGTGTAGAGAGGTTGGTGTGCACTTAATCCGTTGTGATCATATTGCCATGGTGTGGAAGTTTGGAAAGATTGGAATGCCTGATCAAGAGTCGTCCTCGTCTTTTGACCGAGACTCAAATTATGAAATTCGTCACCAATAGCTTTCGCGTTGTAATGTAAATAAAAAAAAAGTTATTAAAATTTTGTGTGGGTGGGAATCACACACAAGAGTTCTCATCTTAAATATTATAATTAATGAAGAATAAATAGCGAAGAGATCGAATTCTAGAGTAGAGTACTAGAGGGTTTCTCAATGGCTCTTGTTTTCGGGTTTGGCGGTTTATTGCTTTTATCTAATCATAAATTTGTTCAAAATTTATTCAGAACAAGCTTTAAACTCTTGTAGGGGGGCATAGCAAAATATCCGTTAAAGACGTATTATTTATTTGTTTATAGTTAAGCATTTGATATATATACATTCAATTCTCAGTTTTCCGAGCGCATACATTCCATCTTTAATGCTACTGCTTCAATGCGGTGGCGTAACGTGCACCCCCCCCCCATTGCGGGGGACCCTATTGCTGGGGGGGGGGCTAATATTCTTCGTTAAGCCACTGTTTCAATGAGTTATTAGAATTGTAGATGAGATTGAGAAAAATTCTGACTTTCTAGTTTGAATTTTGAAATTGCATACATGTGTAAGTGACGCTAATATATGCCATCGATAAAAAAAATTAATCTGTTATACGAAATATATTGCATCCTGTGTCATATTATGTAAGTAAAATGGATCAAATATTTAAAAACGTAAGAAGTAAAATTTATTTGCTCCCGTACTTATAAAACAATGCGTTTTGGTTATAAATATTTGTATATGTTTTTTAAAATTTAAAGAAAAACTTCAATTAGATTTAAAGTAACTTACTATTTAGCATGTTTGCTAAATAGATAATTTGTATGTACATCTTAACTGCGATAATTAAAAGGAAGGAGAAAAAAAATCTGTTCTGGAATATTTAATATCTCTATCTTTCGACAGCTGATTTGCGTTGTATAGAATAACATCACATCAAGTATTCTTATTTTTTTTTACTGCGTAATGTTTTGAATGGCAGAATATAGAGAATGCAATCTTTTTCAAACGAGTCCTTTCCAACAGGGACATATCTCCTTTCATTGAGAGCTCAGAGTTATATGAAATGAATCGCTTCCGTCGTATTTCCTTCCACCAGACTACATTGCACGCGATTTTTAAGGCCACTGTTACGCGCGCTTTGGTGTGGCTCAACACGCATTAGATACATTTCTCTTTTTTTGTGTGTGTATAATACGACATCCGTAGCCGGAATACAAAGGTCCATTCGCTGCGGACAAACATTCCATCTCTTAAAAAGTGTAAAATAACTTTTTGAAGAGTTGAAACGTCCCTAATCTAAGCACCACTGATGGCAACGCACTTTATTTGAGCATTCGTTTTAGGACTCTATCGACTACTCAAAGCAATCTCCTAAATGAAGCCTGGGTAATATAGGATTACTCCCAAGGTACGAAACCAAGAAATACATCAGCCGACTATATTGTAGTAAAACTTCAGATTTCGCATAGATTCCAAAATTTAGGCTCCAGAGAAAGTAGGGAAATGATTTCTGTTTCAACCGGGAATATGACTACGTGAAATATACGTTTTTCGGGTTTAATGAAGAATTAGAAGCGAGCTATCTCAACTCCCATTTGATCTCATCAAACGAACATTTAGGGCACGACATGAAGTGAAATAGTTTGACTAAGGTGACGAAAATAAAATAAAATAAAATAATAATAATAAATCCTGCTTATCGACAATTTGGAAGTCTCTTAGTGTAAGAATTATTTCCCCATCCGGTAGAGTGGTTAGTGACGCTGACTGCTGTGTCAATAGGCCTGGGTTCGAATCCTGGAAAAGGCATGGATGTTTGGGATATTTTGTGGCTTCGCGCCTTGGGGGTACTCAAAACAGTCGTCGAGTGGCAAGTCCTCTCGTGAGTTTGGTGAAAGGGGAAGAAAGGTGAGAGGGCCCCGACCAACCCCAGGGTGTTCTCCTTCAAAATGGAAGGGGGGGGGGAGCTATGGATTCTCAAAGCTATGGATAACGATATGCGTATATGTAGGCATTTGCCGTGATGAATTTTCTCTGATCTGATGCTACTCTTGATCAGGTATTTTAAGTAACAACAGACACGACAAGAATTATTTTGACGATATTTTAGACTCATGCTGAAGAATGATAGCCACAAACTCGTATCTACGCATGATAAATATGGATTTTTAACATTAAATTGGTTCAAATAGGGAGGTGGCAAACTATCTACAGGGACTGTTTGCTTAGATATTCTATCCACCCTACAATGCATTCTAAAACAAAGGAAAATAAATTGTTTTAAAAATGTTCATTTAAGGGTAAGTTTCCCTTTTTGCATATGTGAAATTTTCCATAGAAACTGGATTATTTTGTGAATATTGGAAACATGAAAGTTTGCATACAAGTTAATTGAAAATAATTTTGCAAAGTAGAATCTTCTCCAATTAATACTGTCATACTATTGAAACATACGTATTTGTTTTTATGTTTAGTTTTAAAAAGTATTTATATTTCATATGTTTAGTTAAAAAGAATAACTGAAAAACAATAAATAAAGCATCTTTCAACGCATTTGTATAATGTACTGTTTATTTTTTCTCTCTTTTTGCTATATTTTTTAATAGAAATTAAACAAAGCCTTTTCTGAAAAAGTAGGAAATTCTGTAATGTAGGAAACTGGTGTGTTTCATCTAATGAGCTCATGCTCACATAACACCGTTCCGGATTTCGATTCCAATTTTATCACTAGGCGATAGAGAGAGAGAACCTGCTCAAGGGGATGAGAATCAATTTTCCTTTAGAATATCACTGCTTCAAAATAACGAATATTTTACACATTCATGCAAAGATAATGAGTGCCTCAAAAATGGGTTTTATTTCAATCGAATAAAAATGTGGTGATTTCATTAGGTTACCATGCGGTTATTTAAGAGTATAGAGATTTACTTATACCTCCACTATTGCATTATGATGGCGTAAATACTCTTCGGATTCTATCTGTGCAATTCGACACAAATAAAGAAAGAACCCACCGTAAAGAAGGGTTGATGCACGTTAAATCAATGTATAGATCCACACTTTGGCGTGGTGTTGAAGTTTGGAGAAGAGAGGGGTGCTAGCTCGAGTGTCGCTCGAGCCACTTGACCAAAAAAAATGACGAATTTCATTGCCAATATTCTTTGTGTTGCTTCGACATACAAACGTTAACCAACAATCAAACAGTCCTTCCATCCAATTCGTAATACATTCATATATTTGCTCGACTCAAGCTGATTAAATTTTTTATCAAATTTAGGGAATTCAGAGAAAAACTTTTTTTTAGAGTCAAAATTTTTACTCATATAAGCAAGGGATCTCGAACTGAACTCTAACCCACAAGGCCATGAATTTGATATTTAATAGGCCTTTGAGACGTAGTTTTATGTTGACGAATTCCAGGAAATTTATTTCAACCATTCCTTACATCCTATTTATGAGTAAACAGAAGAAAATATATGCATATGTTGGGGTACACTCAAATAAATACTGAGATTTGCGCCTTCATGACGTGGGATATATTTCAAAGAGAAAAATTGTTTTTGTGATTTCTTTTTCAATATGCATAACTCTTTTCTAACCCAAGTTTTCAATGATAATACACTGAAACATCCGAAAGTCGTGCGTTTTTTTCCTACAGTGATTTACTTAGTCAGGCGTGATTTAAAATTTACAGCTGTATCTGTTTTTTTTATAAATGTTTTGAAGGAGTGTATATCGAATGCGGACGATCAAATTAGAGTCGAGCCTGTCAGTTCCTTTTGCAAAGGATTCGTTTCCGAGTGTATGATTATTATTGTAAGCATTTTTTTACAAGAACTTTTGTAGCATGGAATTCTATTATTTGATTATGCTATCAAGGAAACAATATTTCGCATGAGTGATGAAAATACTTCTTAGGGACTTATTTCCATAACTGTTATTGAAGTTTATTTTAGCCAAAGAATATGTTTAATGCCTAAAATATTGATGTGCCTTTTAATCATAGTGTTTATATAATTCGTTCCTAAGGGATAAGTATAACTTAATGAAAGTATGCTTTACGAACGGAACATTTAACGCTCTATTCAGTTATTAAAATAGTATATAAACATTTTGCTCTACTGAAAAATTTATCAGAAATTACGGCGCCGTATACTCTGCAGTACACCTTTCATGAGCTTTTTTTTAACACTCCTCCATTTTGAATATTTCATCCCATTATTAACGGCTCTATTTTGAGTTGGTCAGCCTTAGCTCTATCTAGGTTATAATTAATGTTATGTTGAGAGGGTTTTTATGATTTCTATGTTACTTATTTTATTTTTAAAGGTAATTTAAAAAATTCAAAGGAAAATAGTATAGATAAATAATTTAAGTGCTTATTAAGATAGTATATGAATTTTTCCACACATTATTTTTATTTTATATTCAATCTCTGGAAAAATTGATAAGAAAGACTGAAATTTGAAGAAATAGAATTTTATTAATATAAATGCACATAAATAATGCATTTCTCACATATTTTTAGCTTTATTTAATTCCCCACAAACATTTGAGAAAAAATTTATTTTGGAAATATTTTGCAACGCGTCATTGAAATGTGGTGTATTTTTTTTGTTCCTGCGAGTTATATAAATCAAACAAACGCTCCCGAAGCGAGGGTCTGCGGCTTTCTATTCTAAGCCCCATGCGCTAAGCGGATTTCTTATGTTCTCTTCGCATTTACAAATGTGTAAGCTTAAGAATGTAGACACACACACGTTTTTCATTTGTATACAATGGGCTGTGAGCTCTCGTCTTTTATTTCCCCTCAAAACAAGCTAATCTCTTTCTCAGTTACGAGCACAACAAGCATGGTTTCGAAGAAAATAATAAAGCACCAGATTTAAGATTACTAAATGAATAATTGTGTGGGAAATCACTAATATTTATTTACACAACATTAAAAGAAAACTAAATCGAGTTTAGATAAAACTTGAATTATGATCGAGATGTTTTTTTTTGTTGTCAAAGAAATGAAATACATAAAAAGTTTTCCTTTTCAGTTTTTCTTTCATTTAGCGCTGCTCTTTCTGTTTCTCTATTATTCATTTAACGGTCATTGTATGTGTTCTATATCGAATTGTAAAGGAGGACAAAATCGTAAGCAAGCATTTCATATGATTATGTGACATATAAAAGATCCCTTGAGCTCTGGTACTCTCGGCAAAATTAAATCACGGCAGTATTTAGCATTCGAAAAAAGCTTGAATTGAATAAATTCAAGAGTCAAAACTTTTATAGCGATAGCCTACGCTCGCACGAGTGGATGGTATTGCCAATTAAATGGCTCTCATTTTGGGGTACTTGCTGTCTGCAAATACTTAGCTGCCCAAATGCAGCCCGTTGGATCAAATAAAAAGTTTTCGAACGTAGCAGACTTTATTCCTCAAGCAATGCTTTTGAAAACCTCAATAAACGTTGTAACCACTCTTACTATTAATAACTATAACTGACCGTCCTAAGCAGCAGAAGCAACCTCTTAGAGAACAAGCATTTTTAGTAGAAGTTAGGCGAAAAAAGAATGGGGTCACTATGAAAAACCGTCGATGTTCATTGCCCATTATTTTGTTAATGATAGGGTAATTCGAGGGAAGACGCCACATTTAAGGATTAGTACATTGAAGATTAAAATGTTGGTGGTGGCAATACTGGCGGGATCTTCCCCCATATATAGGGGAAGATGCCACCAGTCATGGAGTAAGATGCAATAACACCACAGTAAATAAAAAAATAACGTAAACATTACAAAATTAAATATAAAATAACAATAACTATAGAAAAATGAAGAAAAAAAATTCTTTCATAATTAGCTGGCTCAAAGTAATAATAGCACAGGTTCGAATGATAGTCTACACAACATTTCACTCAGTGCAAATGATTATCATTGTAATTTTCGTGCAAGCATTTGTTGAATTCGATGCACTGAATCCAATCCAACTTAGGACCTTTTTTTTTTATCATAAAAGTACCCTTTATACACAGCACAAAAATTGTCATTATTATCCTCATCAAAACTGTCACCACTAGTATCTAGAGAAATTTCTTCGCTTGAAGATGACAAGCTGACACGCCTCTTTCTTCTGTTTCTTCGAAGATTTCTTTTTATTTGTTTTGACCTTACCCGCCTTTTTTAGCTTTCGTCGGGCCTTTTCACACGTAGTTGCTCTCCTCTCTGATTCAATTGACTTCTGATGTTAGTTTTTCTTACGCCCAGTTGGTTTGCGTTTTCTTATCAGTGTTCTGTGCGGGTGGAGGTAACCGATGGTGATAGATCACTTATCATTAATTATATTTAAGTATTAATTATTATAATAATAATTTTTAATTGCATTTATATTTTTTACAATAGTATACAATGTTACAAAATTTTAAAAAAAACAACAAATTTTAGAGCTTATTTCATTTATTTCTGAATCATGTAGCGTCTTCCCCCAAAAAGTATAGAAGGAAAATGCCACACACGCTTATTTCTCTATTTGCTACGGTGTTATGACTGCATCTGCATGCATCGCACATGTAACATAATGTGTGTAACTCACTTATATTGCTAATATCTTATTTAAAATAACAAGTACGTTTATGGACTTTAAATATGATGAACGGAATATTATAGAAGTTGTACTCACCACTTTAAATGTTTAAAAGATCGAAAAATAAAGCCGATTAAAGAGGATTAATTCATATAAATTCACAAGCCACACTCAATATCGGACCAGAATCTTCACACAAGTTGCTCAAAATTGCCATCAATCGACGCATAAAAGTATTATTAACAAACTGGCATTTTCTCCCGAATAACCTTATATGTTGCCTTTGTGTTCCATCTAACTTAAATTAATAAATAATTGTTACAATAAGTAAGACTTAATTGAACCTACCTCTGAATTATTTCTTTATCTCGCCCAACGTTGATTCCCATCTACACGGTGGTATCTTTTTAATAAATGACACTCACTTGGCCTCTCTTTTTATTTCATCTAATATATACAAATATTTTGTGGTCAAATACATAAATTTCATTCGAAATTCTTTGATTGAAGTCCTATCCGAAGAAAAATTAATTGCTCACAGTATTGTTTAGATTTCTTTCATATTCCTGAACAGAAAATTGCATGTTGTATGTATAAACTGCTTTGTTTTGATCTATTAATTGATTTTCCTCATTTTATGGGATGTAATTGATTTCATAAAAAACTCAATATTGTGCTTTATAAATCCATTTAGATTTCCATTTTATACTGAAATTTTGTGTGAAAAATACTAGTTATGTAATAATTGTAATAATTCAGTTTTCAAAAGAGTCAGAGAGTCAGTAGATATATCTTTGAATCATGTTCTTTCTCTTAAGCAGTTAGTTCATTTATAATGACGCGTGTATTTTTTTTTATCCTTTTTATTCTAAAAAGAACAGTAAAACAGTATTTGGATATAGTGTATGTTCTCTCCCTTTCTTTTGCTAATGTTCAATTCGTTATAAAAATAAAAGGAAACATTTAGTCCAAATTTGGGGTTTTTTAGTTAAAGTTCTTTGCTGATTTTTTTTAAAAGAAATTTTTCGTTACGGACATTCTAAAAATATTTTCAGTTTTTTTGTATAAGGTAACTTGAATATGTTATTTTTGGTAAATATTTCATATATTTGAAAAAAAATGCTAATATATATATATATATCCATAGTAAATATTATTTTATAACTTTGTATGTGTTAGAAGAATGAGAAATTTAATAGGTAAACCCCCCCTTTTACACTACAGTTTCATAACAAATAATTCTACGTGTATGTATATGTTGATAGGAAAAACTGTGGAACATTTTCCTCTCTCATTTAATATCACAGACAGTCAGTAGCCTAATGAGTAAAAAAAAATGCAGACTATATTAAGAAAAGGGTCCTTTAGTTTAAGAAATACTGAAAAAATTAAGGAAACTTCAAGAGTTTCTTCTCTCTTATCTATCTCTTTATTTTCAATCAAGTCTAAGATTAACGATATCGTGGTTGGATAGTTAAAGAAATTTCATTTCAAGGGCTGTTACGTTGAGCAAGATTTCCGCGGATACAACATTATAAAATAAAAAAACACTCATATCTCCATTACTTATTGTGATCCACATATACTACAAAATAAATCTTTTCTTCTTTTTTCCTTTCAAGGTAATAAGTCTTTTTGCAAAATTTAATTACTCCAAATCCTATTGTCTTACCTTTTCTAGCACTTAATTTTTTCATAAAAACACACATCACATATTTTACATCGCAATATATTGATAGACATCAAAAGAGAGCGGGGAAAAAATATGTGCTCCATTTTTTCAAAAATAAATTAATTTATCTTAGAAGATTTTAAAAAATTATATATTTAGAAACTTTAAATATCCTCTCTTCATATACAAGAACAGCTCAAACATTCAAATAGTAACTGACATAACAAATTTGTATCACCTGCTTCAAATACATAAGGCGAAAGGAGAAAGAGATATGAAAGGTTTTTGAGATGAATGGGGTTATAAGTTGCATTAAAGTTAAAATTGCGAAGAAATCAACAAATACAAAAAATGTCATTCAGTACGATGTATTTAAACTTTTGGTAACGGTAATTGAAGGAAAAGCCCTTATCCGTCAAAGGTGAGGACTTTAGCCTCAGAAAGAGAGTTATAGCAACACAAGGGCTATTGGCATCCTCATCATTTTGAGCATTGGTCAAGGGACATGGATGACATCTGAACTGGCATGCCTCTCTCCAAACTATTCACCACGCCAACGGGAGAACTTTGAGCTCGACAGAGCCCTCTCTATATACGAAAGGTATTCAATGGCCCCGGGATTCGAACCCGCGACACTCCAGCCACGAGTCCGTGACTACATTCACTCAAAAAAGAATCGGGACACTTAGTATGCATAAATGTAAAGTCATTTATAAAAATATTTATCACATTAAAACAAAAACTAAAGGAATTAAGAAATATTTTAAGATTCGATGTACAGTATATAAGGGAAATCTTGCTAGTATTATAGAATTGTAATTTAATCTAGCTTTACAAATATAACTCAAAGCTACACTGGGGTCAAAAAAGTGTTGGGATACTTTTGAAATGAGAAATTTAACAAATTTACAGCTCATCAATAGAATTTAATTTCACACCATTTTTTTAGACTAAAAGTTTAAACATAAACGTTTCAACAGTTAAGATTATTTATAGAAAAAAAAAACGGCGAGAAACAAAAATATATGGTTTGGTGTACGAAATCAAGTAATAAAGTCATTGGAAAAAGGGGTAATCAGTTCGCTGTTTTGAAAAAATCTTGAAATTGAGTAAGTCTACTGTTTTTAACATCATTGACAGGCTCAAGAAAACAAATAGTGTTGAAAACAAGCAAAGATCGAAGGATCTTTAATGAATGTGAAAAGAGGTGGATTGTGTGTGTGTGTGTTTGTGTGAGACAAGTGCAGATTAATCCAAGAACTAGTGCAGTAAAAATGACTTTGCGATGTAAAAGTAGGTTCGGAAAATCAGTAAATCCTCAGAAATGTTTCAAGAAAACATAAGTACCATGGCAGAGAACTGCAAAGAAAGCCCTACATCAGCAAAGCAAATAGACAAACTAAGTTGACATTTGCTAAAATGCATGTAAAGCAGCCAACAGAAAATATCGGGAAAATGTCATTTGTGTTGATGAAAGCCAATATAACATTTTCGGATCGGATGGCAAGTAAAAAGTTTGGCGGAAATCAAATACAGCAATGCGTGTCAAAAATTTACGGCCTACTGTCGAATATGGGGGGGGGGGTAACCTAATTGTCTGGGGCTGTATGCAAGCTCTGGTGTCGAGAACTTACATTTTATTGATGATGTGATGAATAAATATGTATATCTTGGCATTTTCAAGCGAAATTTAAAGCAAACAAGCTGGGAATCTCAGTACATTTTAAATTGTACCAAGATAATGACCCGAAACATACTGCAGATATTTGCAAGTTATGGGTCCTCTACCACTGTCTTGGGGTTATTAAGACTCTCGCACAAAGTCCAGACCTTAATCCCATTAAACACGTGTGAGATTATTTGCAGCAAAAACTATATGAGCACCAAATTTCTGACAAGCAGGATGTAAGAAAATATTTGGTCGAAGAGTGAACCAAAATCGATAGATCGTTTTGCAAAAAATTGATCCATTCCATACCAAATAGACTTCGAGAGGTCATTAAAAGCAAGGGCGGCCCAACAAGATATTAAATTCTAAGTTTGAATAGTTTTTCTTAATTTATTGGGAAGTGTACCAATACTTTTTTGAGCACGTTTTATTAACTCGATTTCTTTTACTTTCAATTTTAACCATAATTGCGTCAATATATGAGTTTTGTTCAAACTATTTTTTTTTTGTATTTTTACCAAAATAACATTTACTTCTTTATTTGGTTGAATTGCATGTTTAAGTAAAATATTACGATAAAAATCTATGAGCTGGTAGTGCGTCCCAATACTTTTTTGACAGACTGCATATCCACCAAGCTACCGCGGCCACTTGAGCTTAGCTGTAATTGATGTGTTTTACTTTCTCAATTAGTAGGATTTGTTCCGACGACATTCATTTTACAGTCACTAACATATTATTTAAAAAGCACACAAACATATTTTTCGTCATAATTTTAAAATGCATCCAGTAAAACTGATAGAATTTGTATCTCATATGTTTTGAAAAACGGATAGTACAATATTAACCTTTTCTAGCCGTTGACAGTCTTGAAGCTGGTCAGTCTCAAGGAGAGGGGGCTCGATAGTTACGAGTGGCCCGAAAGTAGGCTTTCGGTTATGGGGAATCAATTTTAAACAAGTGGTACTGTCACAAAGAAGGTCGGCCAAGTTTGCCACAGAGCATTGAGATCTGCACAGGATTCCAACTTGGCACTAAGCGCACTACAACATAGGCAGGCAGTGACTTCTTAGCTTGCTCGTCACCTTGCTGCTGTGTCTAGAAGAAGAATTTCCAGGCAAGCAATCTTCAGCCGTCTTGCTGAGACTGGCCTTTACGCCCGACATCCAGTCTAGTGCTTCCCTTTCACTGCATTCAGCAGGAAAGACCGGATAGTGTGGAGCTGAAAATATCAGTCGTCGACATCTCAAGAATGGCGGCGTATTCTTTTGCAGTGATGAGTCAAAATGTACCAGACAAAGTGATTCTCGTCGAGTCCTCACCTGGAGAGAAAATAGAGCTTACTTTCATCCTTCCCACGTAACAAAAATCGACGAATTTGCTGGTAAAGGAATCCTTGTGTGTGTTGGCACAATGTTGGGCAGTCGTACACCCTTGTATGTTTTCTATGTAAGTACTGTCAACTCACAGCTCTATATCAATGAGATCCTGGAAGCCTATGGGAGGTGTTTTGGGTACATCTTTATGGACGATAATGTATGCGGCCACATTGAGCTCCCATTATTGATGAATGTCATTAAAGAGAGGATATTCGTCGTATGGATTGACCCTCGAAGTCTCCGCATCAGAATATATTTGGGAATCTATTGAATATATTTGGGATTGTCTAGGAGAAGCCGCACACACATTCCTCAGTGTATCTCCACTCCCAGGATCCCTCAGGAATTTATCAGGAAAAATAGCTTTATTGCCGCAAATACTTTTTGACACTTTCATAAACAGTTCCTTGTGTGGGTTGTATAGCAGTACACAGTGGGCCCACTCCATATAAAACAGACTTTTCCCAAGGTAAATGCTTTATGTCTGATTCATGATTTCACAATTTTGATATGAATTTTATCTTAATGTACAATTAAAATGTTTTCCCCATTGTTATGTTCTTTCTGACATTGTAATACAGAGATTCCCAAACTTTTTGTCTCGTACGCCCCTTGCTATGTTTTTCGGTTTTTGGTACACCCTCATAACCTAATATTCAATTTTTGCAAACTTATCAACTTAAGGAATCCGAACACGTTCGGAGTACTTTCTTAGAAAATAATATACTAAAACATTATAAATGCTTTTTTTAAGAGTCAATACCAATAAATATCAATGTTTAACTAACAATATTTAAAAAAAAAAATCTAAATTTTATAAAAATAACAATTATAAGTGAAATTTTAGCAAGATTTCTGAAAAATTTCAAAGCAATTTAAAAAAAGTAATAAACGTATATCAGTAAAAGTATTACTAAAACAAATTAGACGCATTTATCAAGAAAAAATACTAAAAAATTTTTTTATTAAAATTTTAAAGCTGATGGAGAGAGTAAATATAATAAGAAATGTGACATTCTTTATGAGACCGTTATTTAAATAACAGGCCATAACTCAAAAAGTAATCATACAGTAAAAAATATTTCAGCACATTCTCTAGAAAATAATAAAAAATGTCAGGCTCAAAAAGTTTTATAGAAATACAAACAATGGGTAGAGAAAAAGTCTGCGTTCACGTACTATTGCTTACATAAACCACGGGGGGAGGGAGGGGGGGATTTAAAAACTGGAATTTGAATTTTTTTTTAAAATTATATTTTATTTAGTTCATTTCAAGTATTGAGAATAAAAACTAAAGTAAACTCGGTTTGCTTTCATGGCTTTTAAAATAAAGACAGGTTTGTAGCGATACTAACAAGAATCAAGTAGAAAAAGTCTGCGCGTTCACTGTTTTAGTAGTTTCTATAAAAAATATTTAAAAAGGATAATGAGCTATTTAATAGCTGGTTGGGATAATTTTTAAGAATCTCCCGAAGTCATTTCGGCGTTGAATTATTAAGTCTAGTGGTTTCTTCAGTGCATCCTTTTGACATCTATTAGACATCTCTTCAGCATATCCTTGCTAGATATATTGCGTTGACGAATCCTAGGCTCCAGCAAACACCATAGGTGTTCTGTAGGATGTAGGATTCAGATCAGGTGACTTCGGGGGCATGAGTGAGTGAATATTAACGTCCCACTGTTCAGCTACAAGAGGGCTTTTGTCCACAACCTCATAATTTTGAACCACGGTCAAGTGACGAAAACGACACCTGAGCTGGCACCACCACTTTTAACTACCACACCACACCACAACAACGGGAGGACGTTTGAGCTCTCGGCAGATTTTACGTGCATCGCTCCCTTACACGGTGGGTCTTCAGTGGTACTGGGATCGAACTCATGAGATGCTAGCCACGATCCAATGCCTAGACCACTTGGTTACCGCATCCACCTTCGGGGGCATATGCAACTGATCCGGAGTAGAAGAACCGGATACAAGAACTGAAGCTTCACAATATCAGCGGTTTGCTTAGGATAGTTGTCGTGCTGGAAACGCGAAACGACGATCATAAGCCGAGTTTGGTGGCACTTTCCTTTAAATTGTTTTTAGGACATCAATGTAATCATGTTTGTTCATAATTGATTCGATATACTCTAACTTGCCAACACCATTGCTTCATTCACCCCCACACTATAACTCCACCGCCACCATACTTTACCGTTGGTACTAAATGCGCTTTTTGAAGCACTTATACAAGGTTTTCTGCATACCAATTTACGATCTTTTATGTCAAAGGTACGAAATTTGTTCTCTCGGAGAACATCACAGTTCTCCAGAACTCTGGAGGCTTATGTATATGCTCTTTTGCAAAAGCTATCCCTTGGTCTTTGAAATATCAGATTTTTTGTGAGCCACTCGACTACGATATCCGGCCTTTTTCAAAATTTTTCTTGCGGTATCCACTCAAATGTTTTCCTTAAACTTCTCGTGATTGGCTGTTGCTATTCGAGTTGCAGTCGAACGCGGATTTTTTTTCCCACTACGGGGATATCATACTTCATTTTTCTCTGAATGTGAGTTTAGATGGACGACCTGAATGAGGTTTGGATGTATAAACTTCTGTGGATTTTAAGTTATAAATAGATAGATGTATACTGCCATCCAACGGATCTAGTTATATCCCGACAACTTTTTCCATATTTACATATTTTCGCAATGATTTTAAGCTCACTGATACTAATTTTCTTCTTTTTACTTTCCATGTCCTTGAATTGCTTCGTATCTCACAAAAATTTAAGTTACTTTACTTGATAGCTGAATGTAAAAATTCTGTTAACATATGACGCCTGTGGTTAAAAATTCCAGGAACTAAGAATATTAAAATAGTGAACGTAGACTTTTTCTGCCTGCTATTCAAGTGCTTTGCTACAAGACTTCCATTATTTTACGTAATTTTAACTCAAAATTAACGAATTCTCTCTTGCATGTCAATATTTAAATAGTAGTAAACAAATTCATGCAACTTTGTTAGAAAAAAATTATATTTCTATTAAATTTTAGCTTTGCTGTATGATTTGTTATGGGTTGAACGCAGACTTTTTCTAGCTAGTGTACATAACATTTTGAGTTATCAGAGTCACCATGGTAGCTTTAGAGCAATTTAAATGCCCATTTCTGGTAGATTAAAGACCCACTTCTGGTTTTCTAATTTTATAAAATTGATTGTAACTTGGTCTCTAGGTAACGTAGAAACAAACTACAGTATGCTTTGTAAATCCAAAAGATATGTCTGTTCACAATAACATAAAAAACAAACAAAAAAATCATGTGTTTTGATCAAATCTGGCCATTTTAACGGATACCTTAAATGTCTTTTTGACAGCTGGTATAGAGCTACTTACTTAGATTTTAATTTCTAACTGTAGTGAAGTACAGTGTTTAAAACTTTAGAAACACATATTAATTAAATTAAAATTTAATTAATACATAAAATAACTGACAAATGTTATGGGAGGAATGAATCTAGTGCTTCAACAACAAATTTTCGACACTTTGCACATGAATCTTATTAATGTCCAGTCTTTTTATTTACAATGCTCCATAATTTGGGCTCAATAACAAGTATGTTTTTTTTTTTTACAGCCAAAATTGCTCTGACATCCGTTTCTAAACTTTAAAATTTCCCCGTTGCTGCTTATTCCGTTCATAATAATATAATATGACAAATGACAATAATAATGACATATGACATTTTTTTTCAATGGGGTCCTATGAATTTTTTGCCCACTGTGGTGATTATTATATAGTAAAGGCATTTTCAAACCTATTTTAAGGTATGAATAAAGGGCATTTAAATGTTGAACGTGGTTTAAAACGTTCTTTTCCTGGCTGATTGCCTACGGTCAATTGAGAAACTGGGAAAACTTATGACGTCGAATATTATACGCCTTGAGCTAAATTCTGGCAAGAAACGCTGAAATAATGGTGTTTGTTTTAATAAAATTTATTCTTTTACCTTGCAACTACAAATTAACCTAATTGAATTTTTTTAGTAAATAAATCTGTTAAATGGGTAAAATCCGGTTTCCATTTTATTAAATTTTCTTTTAAAGTTAAAGTTGCGATCTGGTTTAATGAGAGCTACAATCATAGACTTCGATTAACACCTCATGGACCTCCAAATTATTTTTTTGCTGACGTAGACCCCTTGAAGGTTGTCATAGACCTCTAAGGGTTGAAATAGATAACTTTGGGAATCACTGTTGTAATATGTCTCTGTGCCAAATTTCGTGGCAACACAATAAAGAGTTCATCAGTTTTCACAGATTTTGTTTGTAACCTTAATTTTGAGGGAGTGTATATAAAAATATCATATGCAACTACAGATTGTATCATTGTCTACTTTGTGTTAAAAACATTCAAAAATAATTATGTAACTATTTTATAGCTATTTTATTAGTGCTTTATTCCTCACCATAATGCGACCATGAATTCGTTGCTTCTGTTCAGTCACGGGAAGACGAGGCGCATCGCCAATAGCCCTCGTGTCGCTTCGTACTGTGACATTAATCTATCGACTCTACTATAACAGTTTTGTGGTAATTTTTGCATCTCAATTTTCCCCTTTAGACAGTATTCATAAAACAATCTGCCCAACTTTTAATACTCAGCAAAAAATGAAAGTATGCTTAAAATTTAATTTTGTACCCATAATTCATTATTAAATTTAAATTAAACTTAACTTTTAAACTTATACATATATATATATATACATATATTCATTTCTACAAAGCTCTATAAATGTCTAATGTTTGTAGGAATCTATTTAACTGTGTGTGTGTGTGTAAAAGAGAGAAGGATGAATTGAGAGGTCAGAGGGACAAAGAGAGATCGTGCTGTGCATTTAGCAAGAGATTTAATATTTTAAAGTATTTGCTGTTTTTCAAGAAGACTAATAGCGAGTTGAAAAAAATGATGAACGTCATTCTGAACCAGAGTTAAAAAAACATTTTAAGATAAGGAAATGACAAAATGTAGCAAAAACTGGAAAACTAGCAAATGATCAAGCTATAAATTATCAAAACTAAATAAATAAAAAATTTTGGCGAAAATGAAGTTTTTTTTTTTTAACAGAGCTTAAATTTTTAGTAATAAAATAAATGTGTGGTGATTAATATTTTTCCATATCTCTTATTACTTTCAAAGCATTAATTAAGATATTACAGAGAACATCCTACTTCAAAAAAATATTTACCATTTTAAGCAATTTTTTAAAAATTTGTTCGAAGTTTTTAAAAGGAAAAAATATATCTTTTACAACAAACTTTGAGTGTGTATAAAACAAGAGCAACACTTCAACAAACCACTATACACTTTATCGAGTTTTTTTCTTCTAAAGAGAGAATCGAAATATGAATCAGTCATTTAAACTCCTTAAGAAAAGCACATGTCAAACTTCCACATTAATTTGTGAATGATCCCAAATTATATACTGCATGTACATATCTGACCTTCATTTCATAAATTTGAATAAATTCAGAAGATTAGTCCATCATAAGGGTAGGATCAGTATTATAAACAGAAAAGGGAGGTTAGCTAGATTCTTAAACCGGTTCAATCCCGCTCTGTCTAGAATGCCTCTTGATTCTATTTTGATTTTAAATGTCTCCTTTATTTTAAAATGTATTTCTATTCAATACTTATTATGTTTCCAGGAATTATTGGTGATAAGTGCTTCACTTTTTGATATTCATCACAAGGTACTTACAATGTACTTAAATTACTTATAAGAAATCAATCCTAAGGGATACGAGTAAATTTTAAAAAAAGTTATTACGCAAAAATATGAGAAATCTTAATATCGAAAAAGCAAATCCAATACAGATACCATCACTATAGAAAAAACAAATTCGGGCTTAGGACCGACGTGCAGGGTTAATTTTATAAGGCGTGAACTTTCTCTTTTTTTCTCTCCGTGTTATTGGGCAGAAGAATACGAAATACATTCCTATTCTCTGCACACATTTATGTTAAAAATATTTGAGGATTACTTTTTCAGTATTTATGTTACATAGTAATGGTAAATAAAAAATGATCAGCACGCCCAGTTATTTTCTGCAATTCAATAAATTTCAAATTAAAAGGAAATTTAAGGATGATGTGGTATTTATCAGATATATTACTTAACTACATAAACAAGAAAGCAATATATTTTTTGTATCCTGCCATCTTGTTCGTAAGTCTTCTTGTCGTCTTTCGTCTAATAATAATAATAATAAAGTGAGGAAAGACAATGCTTTTTTATTCCAATGAGACATGCACGAACAAAATAACATTGAAGCTCCATCAATCGACGAGGGTTGGTGACGGAGGCTGGAACTATATTAATTTATGGTAATTACTAAATACACACACACAATAATTCTAATTTCATGCAATAGGTAAGAATCAATAACAACAATAGGTAGATTTAATTTCCTTATTTATGTTGCACACTTTTTGATGTGCTATTGGCGATGGTGTTTGTGGCGATGAGCCTTTGTCAAATGACGAGGACAGCACCTGAGCTGTCCCCCCCACTCTCCAAGTTTACAAAACCATGTCAAAATGGGGACTTATGGCGGGTCTTCAGTGGTACTCGAAACCGCGACTGGTCATTCCTGACCGCAAGCTCGCGACCATGACCAATTGGCTGTTGCGACCACCAGAACAAAAATAAAATAGCTACAGTAATACATAGTATACTTAGTCTATTTAGCCTTAGAGCTAGCATTTTAGATTTATATTGTGATAGAGAATAAGCAGAGAGTGAACCAAAAGAGTTTTGACCTGATAACAAATATTTATTGTGATAAAACTATTATGATTAAACATATGTTTTCTTTTCGATATACTGTAAATATTATGAATTTTTTATAAGACAATTTACCTCAGTAAATTTCAATGAGTGCTCTCTTGGTAGCACGGGGGAGTGAGTGAATATTAACGCGTCGCACTGTTCAGCTATTCGAGGGCTTTTGTCGACGGACCTCATAATTTTGAACCACGGTCAAGTGACGAAAACGACACCTGAGCTGGCACCACCACTTTTAACTACCACACCACACCGACAGGGTAGCAGCTTGGAAAGCGTTTATAAGATATTCTAGTTGCTTTTTTACAACTCCTTTTACAAGCATTGTCCTCCCACCAAGCGTTCTTTTACATGGCTTTCACTTTATATGCACGCAACCCTAGCATTGTATGATGAGTTCTCACCAAACTTTTTTGAGTTGTTTGACGTTCGCTTGATGGTTCACAATTTGACTTAGTAGGTCTCTGTTGAAACAATTGCCGAACGTGTTGCTTCACTCACGCTAGGCCTGCCACTTCTAGGAACATCATTATATAAGGCTGCCTGCTTAAGCATTTCATGTCTTTGCTTTATTGATTTTACACTTGGAGGTTTGCTTACGTTGGAGGTCGAAACTTACGCTGGGAAATTTCTGTTCATGAAACCAAGACACACATTGAGCTTTCTCTTTAATTGCTGCTATTTCGGCCAAAAATGTCTTCTTTCCTATAAATGCTCCCCTGAGTCACTCTTGAAGGACTCTTGGATATTCATTTACCGCAAAATAAAATTACTAAAACTGACCTATCCAATGTTATAAAAATTAGATTATTGTATTAAATGATTATTTTGTAATAAATTTTTTTATAGTTAGGGCAAGACTTTTGGCTTACCCTGTATATATATAATCATTATCTATCCACATATCTGTGTGTATCTATCTATATATACACATAAATACATACATACATATACAGTCAGACCTCAATTTAATGAAGGTGCTAAATCCTGGAAAAAAAAGTTAATTAGGTAGAAAATCCAATAAATAGAGATTTTTCTTTCAATAGTTTTCTGTTCTTGGTTCCAGAAAAAAAGTTCGCAAAATAGAGGAATTTTCAAAATATAGATTTGTAAAATGGAGCTCCGACTGTGTGTATATATATATATATATATATGAATTTTAGAGTGTCTAATGGAGTTGTCGAATAGAAAAGCTTTCTGCTAGCCAAGAATGAGTCCAGATGACGAAAGTTCTCCATCGGAACAGTGACATTCTTGTCCAGTACGTGATGCACATGCTCAAAGACGTTGCGCGCTTCACTTGCGAACATTCGAATCTCTTATTTGCTACGAAAAAGGTTGTCTAATCTAAAAAATTTGATATAACTGTCCCTCTGCAGCCATAAAGTACCGCTTTTTATGGCCGCAGTTAAAAGCTAGGAAGTTCTTCCCCGGTCGTTAATATATACCATGGATATAAAACAAAAATAAAGGATATGAATTATGAATGAATTTTATCTTACGCTTATCTAAGAATTATTCCATTTCTCTAGTTCCTATCGAAAACAATAAGTAAAAAAATAATTGTTAATAAAAAAATTTTAAAAAGAAATCCGTTTTGTATTTGAAACATTAAGGTTGCTGTATGATGGATACTGTTCAAAAGTTATTTTGTGAGGCATGGTTCAAAATTTAAAATAATTTAAGATGCGGGAAGTAATTGGAAATAGTATTCGGATGGGTGAGTGTGTTATATTAACATCATACTATAAAGCTGTATGAGGTCTATTGGCGACGGACCTCGTCAGTCTGAGCCTCAATCAAGTGACGAGGACGACACATGAGTTGATACGTGCCTCCCTCTCCAAACTACTACACTACACCAATGATAGGACATTGAGTCTCAAAATATTTAAAATGCATCGGCTCCCTCTACATGGTGGGTCTTCAGCGGCCTATAACTCAAAACCGCGACACTCAGTCCACGAGTTCATGAACATAATCAATAAGCTACTGTGGCCGCAAATACTCTGAAGGAAGACACAGTCATTGTGTGTGTGAAGAAGGGAATTCTATAAGAATGGTGTGGAAGTTTAAAGAGGTCCTTAACCAAGTTACTTATATAGACTCTGGGTGGCCACGATAGCCTAGTGGTCAGGGGCGTTTCATTTCGAGTCAGAGCCGCTGAAAAGCCGCCTTGCAGAGGAGGCCGCTGTGCATTAAATCTGTCGAGGCTCAAACGTCCTTCCATAGAAGAGAGAGGGGCCGGCTCATGTGTCGTCCTCGTTACGTGGTAGAGGTTCAAAATGACGAAGTTCATCGCCCATTGCTCTCGTGCGACTTTGTAACGTGACGCTAATATAACTTACCCACTTTGTACAGATTCTGGAAGAGAGAAATATCGAAACTCAGAGATTCAAAGATTATATACTTCAAGTGTATCCGGTGAAATTAATAAGAGTTTCCTATGTACTCAAAAATAAGAAGCAGCGGCTCGAACAACTGTTTGCTGAGGGCTTCATTATGTTTGAATGAATTTATAAATGTCCAAATATATTAAAATCTTGAGATAAAAGTAAAGAAAAGAATGACAATGGAGAAGCGTGGATTATGATTTGCAATTTTCTTCCATCACAGACGTTAAACACAATTTTTGAATTTGAAAATATGAGCGTGGCCGCGGTAGCCAAGTGGTCAAGGTATCGGATCATGGCAGGCATGTCATGAGTTCGAGCCCAGTACCACTAAAGACCCGCCGTGTACGGGAGCGATGCACATTAAATCTGTCGAGAGCTCAAACGTCCTCCCGTTGGTGTGGTGTGGTAGTTAGGAGAGGGGGGTGTCGTCCGCGTCACCTGACCATGGTTCAAAATTATGAAGTCCATCGCTCTAAGCCCTCGTGTATAGCTGAACAATACGACGTTAATATTCACTCATTTTGAGCAGTAATAGAGAGAGAGAGAGGGCGGGCAAAATAGTAACCCAACCTAGACAGTCAGAAAACCAAATGCAGAGAAAATGTTTGCTACATTTAGATCGACATATATTTGTGAGAAAAGGTTTTCTTGCATGAACTATAAACAAGATTAAATAGAGATTCAAGTTGGTTGATATTCAGGGCCGATCCTAGCAGTTGTGCCGCGCGTGCATAGCACGCGGGCGGCCAAAGCAGGGGCAGCTGCAGGTCGCATATAGTTTTACCAATCAAGCACTTTTTTTTTACGAATTTCTCAAAAAAAAAAAACTTATCATGAGTCGAACAAATATGCTTAGTTTTAAATAGTTATTGAAAAATCAAAATAAATCCCGATTTCTCGATAGCATAGCATATTTTTTAAAAATAGAATGTTGGTGCCTAGTATGTTGGTCCATTGTCTATTAATGTCTACACTTTACACACATCCTTCATTTGATAACAAAATTCGTGGTAGAACTGGCAATACCGCATTAGAAAATGTTCTTTTGCTTATCAGCGGTGCTGACGGCGCATTGTGGATTGATGCACAACAAGGCGCTTCAAAAATTATTTATGCGAAAATTGCTTTCCGAAAATATCTATAATATGGTTAATATTAACAAAGACATAGGAGTGTTTAAATTCAATATGAATTTCGGGAAATTAAAAGTTTTCAATCGGTTACTAGCCTTACAATTTAGAAAAACAAAATTGAGGAAAGAAGTGATTTTTGTGTTCTATTTGCATTTTTATTAATATTTTACAGATAAATAAGTCTAGGATTAACGTTAAGTATTAGTCAAAATATGAAAATTTTTCTAGAGGGTGGCACATTAGGTGTTTGCACGTGGCCGGCCGACAATCTAGAATCGGTCCTGTTGACATGAACGAGAAGGCTGCGATGAATTTCCAAAAGCCATCTAACATCAAATTTCGAAAAAAGAAAAAATCGTAGAAAAGAAGTGTGATATATAAGGTACATTATAGTCTCATTCAACTAATTCTGAAATTAAATGAACTTGCTGCTATAGATGAGATGAAATGAAATGAGCAGAATGAATAAACAAATTGAATAAAACTGTCGCTATTTTATTTAACTTAGATTTGGTGATTTTTATGCGGTACAATTTATATCTTTTTTGAGATACAAAGTTAACTAATGAACGCAATCATTTTAAAAAGTTATGAAATCCTCCGCTTACGCAATGTGGTCCCTCGAACCAAAACAATTGCTAAGCCCCCGACATACGTCAGTTCTTTGGTCATGTGATTATTTTGAAAGGTTAAGGGATTTTTTTATCGCTGTGGTAACAGCTCTCTCAATGTTTAACTCCTAAAGTTCAACACTCGACAGATTGTAAGTCGATCCCGACATGATACAAAGCACCGAAAATAATTAAAAACAAAAACAGTCGATTAACAATTTATTAGTAATTCGTTTAACAAGTGGAAGATCAATTTAACTGCTGAATTCTAAATAATGAAACTCCACATGCACCAAAAGAATTGCAGATATTAATTCTCCAATGAACTGATGGTGGATGTCGCAGTTACAGACGTTTGAACTCCGAATCGAATGGAAGGGAGCTCGGATGACACCGCAATGGGATTTACTGTAACAGTAGACAAACGCCTGGGTCTAGCCAAGAAATATTGCTATCTATTGCTGCTATAGAATAACTATTATTTCTCTCACTCTGGCAGCGTAACTCCTCTCTCTTAACTATGCACCTCATCTCCTCATCACGTTTCCGCCCTGTAAGAAGCTGGCAGTTAAGCTTTCAATAAAAATTTAACGAAAACAACCCCCGGGATAGCTTACAGAGGAAAACCTCGTGCCTTACAATAACTCGTTACAATTGTAAAATTTCAATATCAACAAAATTTTTTTGTGTGGGAAGCTTATACTTAGAAATTAATAGAATATATATAATCGTCTTTTAAATTAATTTGCTATTATTGTTATTTTTATTCATATATCATCGAATTAATAACCATCCTATTGCATTATGTTGTAAATTTAAATTGGTTGAATTCTTAACATTAATAAAGATCTAATGTAATTCATTGAAGAATATACCGGGTGATTTCTGCAAATAAAGTATTTTATAGTTGTCCTTAGATAGATCGACAAAATAACTGAAGATGTGGTGCTGTTATCAATAGAATTTAAAAGAATGAAAATAGGATTATAACCTGGAATTAGGAAAGAAGGATGTAAAGAACAATGCCTAAGCTAAAGCATATAAAACACAACAATAATGCTCATATTTTGTTCAAGTTTATTGTTAATATTTTGCGCTAAATAAATTTCAAGATATTGCAAGGGAAATGTACTATAGCTAGGGTATTGAAACTAGAGGTTCTCATTCTGCAAGATATTTAACTAAATAATCGGAAAATGTGCTTTTTGAGTTCCTGTTGAGTTCAAGAGCTGACAAGGGTAAATAAAGTAGCCGTGGTTTCCACGTGCTTCGAAGAGATTAAATTTCCCTTTTCATGGAAGACCCTTCTTTGATGGCATTTGAAAGCCCCGAGCCTAGTCAGAATTTGATGAACATAGAAGTTTTATCTGGGCATCTCTTACTATTAATAATTGAAAAAATCTTGCAAGAACATCTAAATTTGTTCGCGAGGTGTTACTTCACAATTAAAGTGCTTTAATTTATTTATGATTCACGCGGAACGACTCATTCTGATACTGTTGAAAAGTTCGGATTCTGATGGAAATAGTTGTGGCGGTGGGAGTCAAGTGATTAATGGTCAAAAACCAGTAGCCGGAGTTTCGTGGGTTCGAGTTCTGTTGCCACTGAAGACCTTCCGTATAGATGGGAATGATACACGTTAAATTTGTCAAGGTTCAATGTCCTTCCTTTGATGTTTGGAGTAGTTAGGAGAGAGAGGTACCTGGGGTGGTCAGACTTCCTCGTCACTCGACAGAGGTTTAAAGTGACGAGGTTGTCGTCACTACTCTCGTGTTGCTTTTAATGCGACGTTAATATGACTCTCACGGAAATAATCAAGTTTAATAAGTGCGAAAGATTTCAACTGAAAGGAAAATGTAATCAGAAAACTTCCAGGTGTTTAATAATAACGTTGCGATAATCACACGAAACAAAACCGAAGCGAGTTTTCAAAGCTATGTAGGATTTATTTATTTCAGGAATTTTTTTTCACTTTTATTGAATTAAAAACCAAAATGATGCGCCTATGGATTTATATTATATTTTTCATTGATGCTTTATTTTAATGTAGTGCAAGCTTTAAGAAAAATGTTGTTTCAAAAGCGAAATATTTAAAATTATGGAAATACGATCAAGTGCGTTGAAGCATGGTTGCTCCCAAGGAGGAGAAATGCTTCATTTGTAAGAATTGCGCGATAACATCTTCACTCTGTTACATTAGATCTTTGGAGAATTTTTTTCAAACAAACTTGTCAGTTTTTGTTATTGCCTGAATCTACTTGTCAACGAAAAGATACATTTGGAAGATAACTCTAAAATAAAGAAAGAGAGCAGAAGTTCTGGGGATGTGAAAGAGGTTGAACTGGCGCTTTGTTGCTTCGATGATGGGTTATGCGAGCAGCCAAACGTTGCTAAATGCGAAGGCGGGAAAAAATACTCTAGAGCTGCTGATGTCAGAAAATATTTTTTCTGACTAGAAAAGTAAATTTTTAAGTACAAAAAATAAATAAATAAAAAAAAAAAAATAAGATGAAGAGGAATTATATCTCGGATTGAAATTATTGACCACACATAATTATCCTTATCAAACATTAAAATCATCCGAGGTGAAACGGTTTCAAGTAATGCGAACAAAAATTCATTTGGCGGTTTTTGAAATCCAAACATTTGATAAAAGATTGTTGTGGAAAATTCTTCTTCCTCGCCGAGAAGAGTAGCCTTCATTTGAATCAAACCCATCAAAGAAATAAATCACGAATAATTCATTGCTGTGCAAACAAAATTTTTATTCCTTTGTACTTAATAGTTATATTTCCTTTAAATTTTTTTTATTTAAGTCTTATAGAAATATATACTTCAGAGGGTTTTCCAGTTTTAGAAGACGAGGGAGTAGAAACTCTAAAAACACTGAACGTACTTATATTTTTATTTTCACAAGTTATTTGCACTAAATTTTCTATTTTTCTTTTCTTTATCAGGAATAACCATAAAATAAATTAAACAACGCTAACTAAGAAAATTGTTTTTAAAAATTATAATTTGATATCCGAAATAAACAACAACGTTCCTGTTGACTGTGTTATTTTTGTAGTACATAAAAATTTAAATACTTAAGAATCATTAAAAAATGAATTTTCATACATGTTTGGCCAAGTAATAACAATTTTCAGAACAATTATTAAAGAATATGTAACATGAAATTCTTCATCTACTAAGTATTAATTGTTGATTTGAATTGCCGTCGCTCTCTGAGTGAGTGAGAGAATATTAACATCGCACTGATTAGCAACACGAGGGCTTTTGGCGACGGTCCGCGTAATTTTGAATCATGGTCAAGTGACGCGGACGACACCTGAGCTGGCACGCCCCTCTCCTAACTACCACACCACACCAACGGGGGGACCTTTGAGCTCTCGACAGATTTTACGTGCATCGCTCCCCTACACGGCGGATCTTTAGTGGTACTAGTATCGAACTCATAACATGCTAGCCATGATCCGATGCCTAGACCACTCGGCCACCGCGACCGTTGCCCTCTGAGGGAAGCAACGCGAAGCCTATTGGCAATGAACTTGGTAATTTTGATTCATAGTCAAGTGACATGGTCATCTATCAAACCATGGTCATAAACGACGTGATTTTAACTTTTTAAATTAAGGAATACATAAGCAAAGTGAATTTATTCACTTCGTGTCAAAAAGAAATAATGGAATATTAAAAAATTTGATTAAAGGTTGTACACCATAAATAAAAAATCATTCAAAATACGTTTTATTTCTTGTATTTTACTCTAACTGTATATATATTTATTTCTTCAAAGTACAGAAAGTAATGTATTATAAAATCCAGTTAATATCAAGTAAACAGCTCTCAAATAAATACTTTTATGCTTATGTTTTTTCCGTATACGATCTGATTGTAGGTTTTTGTTTCTAACTAAACTATAAATATTTTATACGATCTAAGCAAGGCTAATGTATATCGCACATATTTGAAATATCACATGACAGGCAAATATAGTACATAATAAGGCCCCAAAACACATAGTAATACATATAATTTCAGATGAATCAAAAATTTCTTACTGGTTTTATTTTCAAAGTTTTACCTTAATTGCTTTGTGATTACAAATGTAAAGTTAGATTAGTTGTTATAATTCATTATTAGAAGTGTACATTACATATTTAAGACTTATCATTCATCTTTTGCAGAAGTTCTCTTCGGTGAAGCCCCCTTTAGTCGAGGGCAGCAGCCCCGCTCCCTCCCCTCCTACGGAAGGGGAGAAGGGTGCTGAGAAAGCGGAGGCGCAGTACCTCTCGGCCAACTGCGTCCTCTTCACTTACTACAGCGGAGACATCTCCAGTGTAGTGGACGAGCACTTCGCCCGGGCCCTCAGTCAGGCGGCTTACGCGGCCCCTGCGCCCCCAGAAGCCAAAGGCTCTTCCGCCCCAGTACACTCATCCAAAGGTAAGGAGTCTCTTCCTTCCACTTCGCTTGTTTAAAGACACGATGGAAATTGCTCTAAAGCAGTGATGGGTCCTCTATCCACCCCGACCAAAATTCATTTTAAAAATGAGCGTGTTCCATTTTTTATATTTAAAAAAGAAGAATATGAAAAATAAAGTTGAGAGAGCTTACATAGAAGCTTATTTTTTAAAACTTTCGTCAGTAAAAAGGGAACCTGCCCTAAAAATACACATAAAGGTATTAATATATACTCATCTATCTTTATATTTTAATTTTTAATTTTAAAAAAAGCACCAAAAAAATGCAGTTACAGCTTTATTCATCATAATAATATTGAATTTTTTTAAATACTGTTTTTTTTGTCTTTATTACGTTTTGTAAAAATATCCACCAATTTCAATTTTTTTGCTATCTATTGAAGAAGGTGAACAGGACCATCGTGTGCGTGAGTGTGGATTCACATCGCAGCATAAAGCAACACGATGACTCTGCTGATGCCGAACCTCTTCGTCTTCGACCACAGTCAATTGACAATACCTGAGCCGGCACCCCCACTCTCCTAACTTCCACACCCCGCCAGTATGAATCACAAAAAATGTAACGTGCATCGCTTTTTTTAGAAATGTTTCAAATTAGAAACTGTTGAATTATTTATAAGCAATCAATGCATTAATTTTTTTTTGAAAATCAAAACAAATCGCATTACTCAATTAACGAATTCAAACTCAAACTCAGTGGCGCAACAGACCATGAGGGCCAGGGCCTACTATGCCCATCCCAGCATACGTGATCATTGGGCGCTGAGCTGCGTGAGCAGATGTCCCGATCAGGTGGTTAGTCTGAAGCGAGTCCCCAAGCGAGATTGGTACTCATTGATCGACCCACTGCAGTAGGGATGAAAGGCTGAGTCGACCTTGGCCCGCCCGGGAATTAATTAATTAGTTTCATTAAAAATTTATTCAAATTTTCCCGCTGCTAAAAATTGTACTGGCAGTAATAGAAATATAGAATACCACACACACACACACACACACACACAAACAACCTTTCTAACAAAAAACTGATCAAACCGGAAATCAATTAGAAAATACTCCGATTTTACATTGTCTATGTGTTGTGTAGTAAAATGACTGGCATCTTGAATATCGGCATTTGTTATCCTACATTCTTACTGTTTTCTTTAAACTATGCAGAACAGTGTAAAAATTTATGTAAAATAATTATAAAGTAATATTTTAAAATTTATTACTTATTTAAACTTTGAACGAAAACTGTACGCTTAGAACAAATGAGACGTAAGAAGACGAAGCGAACGCGTCTTCGGATTTCAGAAAATATTCATCTTTTGACTGTTTTCCCTTACAAAAATGTTCAACATAAAATTAAATTTCAATTTTTTTTTATCTGGTCACTGATGTACTGACATTTTTGATGAGATATTAAAATTTGTATGAAATGTGAGTCGAGGACCTACAATTTCACACAGAATTGTGGATTTTATTTTAATAAGGTTTTTTGTGCATTAAGGCCTGTATCTATTTATAACAATAAATTACATTTTTAAATACGTAATATTTTCCTTGGAAGCAGATTTTTAAATTTTCCAGCAAAGAACAGACGGACAAAAATAGCAGTGGTAAACTCATGGTGGGAGTGTCGCTGGTTCGAGTCCAGGTGCCACTGAAGACCCACCGTGTAGAGTAGGCTGATGCACGTTAAATTTGTCGAGGTTCAGTGTCCTCACTTTGGTGTGATGTAGTATTTAGGAGAGAGTGTGTCGTCCTCGTCATTTCACCACCTTTCGAAATGACGAGGGCCTTCGCTCATAATCACCCCCCCCCCCGTGTTGCTTTATTGTGCGACATTAAAGTAACTCTCATTTTCCACGTCTACGGATTCAGATATATATAGAGAGCCTTAAAATAAATTGACTTTTGAGGTGCGTGGATTCAGAGCAGGATTACACAAAAAGCACTGTTATAAAGATGAGAAAGCATTTTTTTTTTCGGAGGACCTATTTATTAATATTAGATAATTTGAAGAAAAAAATTTTGGATTTTTTTTTATTCCTTTGCGATTGGAATTGTTTATTCTAAATGAGGGACAACAAGGGAGGATGCGGAGACGACGACGGGAGTTGGCCGGCGGCCCCTCTCCCGCGGAGATGCGCCACCGACGACCGAAAGGGAGTGGGAAAAACGCCGCTTCTAAACTGAACAGCGGAAGCTGTGGGTGAGTCAAAAAGAATCGACACCCAATTTTTATAAACATGTTTTCTCTCAAAGTGTGTTTTGCTCAGTCAAGATTCTTGACGCTCATTGTAAGCTGCAAAGAAGAGAGCCGCATTCAGAGTTTCGCTCAGCAATACTTTTCCTTTTAATCTGTTTGACAGAGATTCCGTTTTATGTGTTTAAAGCCTTGCGGTGTCAAAAATTGACGTGCGGTCTTACGTTTGAATTGGGGGTTTGCTATAGTTGGTCCCCGATTGAACGAATCCATTGGGCCCGAACATTTTGTTCGTTAATTAGGGGTTATTCGTAAAAAAGGAATCCAAACAAAATATAAATTTTTTGTAGTTACCTTTTGGAAGTTCTATAAGCAACTACATAAAAAATATCCATAGTTAGAAATTGCATACTTTTTATTCAACAGCTAAACATACCATTAGAGAATTTTTCGCATCATTTTAAAATACTGACTAATACATGTTGGAAAATCTTATTGGTCTTTTTTTTTTAAGGGGACGTGGCACGATTTAAGCAAAAAAATTTATTTCAAGAATTTTCAAAAATTTTTTGGTTGCCTCCTATGTGTGCATACTATGTAAAACAGATTTTATGCTCAAAATTTCATAAAAAGTCAGGCATTTAATTTTTTAAGGAAAAAACTACTCCTCCTACAAAGGCTCCTACTAGGCTACTCCTCCTACAAAAATTAACGTACACGCATAGAATTTGATTTAAAAGTACCTCAAACTATGTATAACAAAAGTTGGTATGGGTTTTGCGATAACATGATTGATATTTGTACAATACTTCTTTTTAAGAATCCATATTGAAAATTCCTTAAAAAATTTACAAATTCTGAGTTGTGAATTATTTTAAAAAAAATAAGTATTACTTTGCGTCAAAAATGCATACCAACTTTTGTTACATGTACTATTAGCAATACATAAAAAAAATTTAAAGCATTTGGTGCAATAGAAAAAAAAAGTCTTAGCATTTTAAATGAAAACAAACTAGTTATTTTATCTTTCCAAGATAAGTAAGTTTAAAGTTTTGATTTGCCATAGGGATGTCAATAAAAAACGAACGCAAAAGCTATCATAATTCGATGTTTTTTTAGTTTAGAGCTTTCAAATTATCTCAGATTATAGAAAAGTATATAAAGAATAATTTAAGCTAAAAAAATTAAATTTGATTTTTTGTCAATTGAATCGTACTGTGTCCCCTTAACATTTATAAATCATGTGCACCATGCAATGTATAGCACGGGGGCATACAACACAAAGAGAAGAGAAAGGATTACAACACAAACATCTATGCCTTCTCCGGGATTCGAACCCAGTCCCTACGGCACCGCAGTCAGCTTCACTGACCACTCTACCGGATGGGCGTCAATTTTATTGATTCCAGACTAGAAAAGGTTTTTTCCCATTCACTGTGCAGAGAAAAAACACTGCATCTCTTACGTCCCGTTACATAACAGAGAAGTAAGTTTTGTCAGCTTCCAAAGAATGCAACAGTTTTTATACGAGTTTCATTTTCGATTTTCGCATTGGAATCGCTATTCATTAGCTCCGGTCAATCAACAATTTCCTCCAGTTGCACATATAGGCAATCCGTCATCATAAAATATCCCCTGCTTTGTGGATTGGGATGAGATAAAAAGGAGTTTCCTGTCCTATTCAAAACTCACACAACAGGTTACACTTATGATTAATTTGCACTTGTAAAGTCTAATAATGATCCTTTAATATTTCCCGTTAAAATTCGCTACTTATAAGAAAAGTATTTTTCTGTTCCGGACAAAAACGATAGGTCATTTGGAAAAAAAAAATCAATTTTTTCTAATACAAAGTAATAAATTCCCCCCCCCCAACTGTTGAAATAATTTGTTTTTCGAGATAATTTATTCGTTAAATAGAGGTATTTTACCTTCATTTTAATCGGGGAAAGAGAAAAGTTCGTTAAATCGTGGTCCCACTGCATGTTCGAAATCTATCTAATTATTTACTTACCTTGCACTCAGAAGCACCACAAGAGATGACGAGGTCAAGCTGGTACTGGTGTAAGGCTTTAACGTGCATCGGCACTTCTATACGTCCGCTCTTAAGGGACGACTTGACCGACGCATTAACAAAAAGTTGGCAACACCACTTGTGACCTTGGAATTTTAAGGAATCGTGCGCGTTTTTAAGAAAGCATTAGTATTCCATAGTGTTAAAGCAAAAAATCACTTATAAAAGTGTAAGAATTTGAGAATAATTTAATCGGACGAACTAAGTAATGAGAAGGGGAGAAAAAAATAGAAAAAATTAAATGTGAAATCTATTAAGACACCTACGCCTATGTATTTTTATATATGCGTAAAAAAACCCGAATTCCTAGTTTCAGAAATCAGAAAAGATACTGAGTAAAGGGAGTTTACGAACCCGAACATTTATTTTAGTTAAAAGATGCTATACTCGATCTTAATAATTTATTTAAATATTGTAAATTAAAATTCCCATAATCATGATATTAATCTTCCCTAAATAAGCTGGAAGAATGGACAAAAATTAAAAATTTTCCTTTTTATGTAATTATTGTTATGAATGCAGCCATGGTCACGCACTCGTGGATGGCATTGCTTCTGTCGAGTGGTCACCAGAGACCCCAGGAGTAAAAAGGTCTTCACGCTGTACGGTGCGGAAGTTTGGAGAGGGTTACTAGCTCAGATATTGTCCTCATCACTTGACCGAAGATGAAAATAACGAAGTACTCGGCCGATTGTTCTCGTATTGCTTCAGAGAGTGACGTTAGAAAACAATCAACCAATCAGCTGTAATAAAAGTTGCTTAAATGAGAGCGTAAGGTTATTACTGAAGTGTATTCACCTCTACTCTTCAAAGTTTTTTTATCAGCCGCCGTGTACACGGGACTGATGCACGTTAAATTTGTCGAGCTCAAAGTCCGCCCGTTGGCGTGGTGGGATGGTTTGAACAGGGGGATGCCAGCTCAGGTGTTGCCCTCATCGCTTGACCGAGGTTTCTGATACTATAAAATTAAAGGATGTTCAAGTGACGAGAACACAGAATTAGAGACAATAAAAAAAAAACACGTTTCCTGACACTCTTTCTGATATTGATCAAGGCCGTGACTTGTTTCTCTCGTGGGAAAGATTTGCCGTGTGAAAGCATCGATGCGCGTTAAATCTATAGAGGCTAGAAGTCTAGAAGTGGGCATGGTGGGGAAATTTGGAAGGTTGGCTAGCTTAAGTGTCGACCTCGCCGCCTTACTTCTATTCATCATCAGTAACCAAGAAATCCACCTCTTTCAAATAGAGGCATCACCGAGCCATACTAAGTTTAAAACTGGTCACATCATTCCACGCCCCGATATGAGCCCAAAACTTGTCAATCCTGAAGTTAGGCGCACTATTCTAGATCCAGACCAAAATATAGGAATGAGAACATTCACTCGAATTCTGAGCCTCAGCAGAGATCGAGAGAGCATCGATTTTTTTATTTATGTTCTCGCGTGGAACTGCTTTAATTTCGAAAGGTTCAGTCTGGAGAAAGTGAGGATCCGATTGGAAGGGCTGGGAAAAGCGTTTGTAGTACAAAGTGAAATGATGAAATGAAAGAGGGGGGGGGGATATCTCACTTCACGGGTTCCGTGAAAAGATTTTTCATCGGAATTCTCTCCCTGTCACAACATCCCGCAGACGATTTCATTCCTGCGCGCCGAAGAAAAAATACGAAAACATTCGAAGCGGGCCGACGAGCGCCCTAGGAATCCTGTTCTGGCACGTGCTTCTCATATTCCGAGAGAGGGCGCTGCAGCAAGATTCGAATGATCTCCGTCACTGGATTTTGTTTTGATGGGAATCAAGATTGTGTGTGTGTGTGTACGGAGACACCTGCTCAACCTGACACTTTTAGAGGATGGAAAGGAATCTTTGAGAGAAAAAAAAATTCTGAGGCTTTTGAATGAGAGGACAGAAATTTCTCCTGTTCTGCAGCCGATCGAGAGCTAATATCCTCTTAAAGCTTTTATCACTTTGAAATTGTTCAACGGCAGAGGAACATTCTAATAGCGTATAGTTGTGTTCAAGAGAACGTCGCAACAGACACTCGACTAAATTCAACACGAGAATATTTTTCTTTTACTCAGCCTTTACACGGTTCAAAATCAACTAATTTCTTCAAAATTGACACACTTTATGACATATCATCCAGTTTTATTCCTGAAATTATTTTGTAAATCTTACCTCCATTAACCGAGAAGTTTGCTATTAGTCCAATAGGACCAAAAGGTTGAATATAGGAGGGAGGTCTTTTTACAGTTTTCATTTCACCAGATGAAAAATCTATCATCTCCACCCCTCAAGTATCGAAAGATCCGACGATTTAAGGTGTCGGGGCAAGGTCATCTGGCCAAATGACCAAGGAAAGGGGATATGAGTGATCTGAAGAGGGATCGATTTTTGGGAATCGGAGAGTGACGAATGCGTGCGACTGCTGTCTGGGGAGGCCTCTATTTGTCAAAAGTCAACTCAATTTATCTCCACAGCGAACTAAGATTAGCCTGGAGGCGTGCTGCCACGCGGATTCTTCGCCTATTGTCTCGTGTCTCAATAGGAATCGTTTGGGCATTCCTCTTGCCACCCCGAAATAGAACGATAGGCGTACAGCGCCGTTGCTATTCTCGGCCAATTTTTTGATTCGAGCATCCTGCCCGATTAATGAACAGGGCCCCGAACAATGCTCCCGAAGGGGGGGGGGTGACTAATGACTCGGAAAAAGTGTTTCAAAACATCCTAGCTCTTTGGGAACTCAATTACATTGGTAAAATGATGCCTATAAATTTTCATTTCGTTTGTAGTAGCATTAAAAATGGGATTAAAAAAAGTATTTCATTTTAAGAAATGTGACTTAATAGCGATATCTTGATGGATTATAAAGCAGGGTAATTAACTGAAACATTTCTGTCTTTCACGAGAAATTCTTTGGAATGAACAGGCATCACACACCGGGGCAATTTTCCTTAATTTTTTGAACAAAATATCCCATTTCGTTTTCAGTTATTTTTTTAACTCCATTTTAAATACTGAAAACTAATTTTTCCCATTTTTGGGAGGCATTTTCAATATGTTACCATGGTTTCAAGATGTATTTGTGTTCCTTGTCACTTTTACGGATCAGATTTTGACATGACTCCTCAAATATTCAATTTTTAATTCTCCGTAATTTTCGATTTAAAAATAACCAGCGAATGAAGCAGTTATGACATTTTGTTTAACAATCTTTGATATTATTGGAATTTAAAAAATTGAAATAACAAGGAACTCTCTCTCTTCCCCCCCCCTTCCATTTACATGGCATTCTTCAAAAATCCTAATCCGCCCTTCTAAAGGGGCTGATACAAATTACATTTGTAAGTTACATTGTTTCAAGTCTTCACATTGGAGTGGTGTTGAATTTAGAAAAATGAGTTTACCAGTTCAGGCGTCGTCTTACGACCGTGGTTCTAAATCACAAGGTACGTCTCCAATAGTCTCCCTGGATTCCCTTTCATTGCATGATTGATTGGGTAGTCAATTATTCAACACTAATTATCATCTATTTTAGAAAAAAAACGAGGTTATTTGAGTCTTTGTCAAGTGACGAGGATGACACCCGAACTGACACTGTTCTTTTCAGATTTTTCAGGACTTTGATCTCCAACAGATTGAACACGCATTAGTCGTTCTTCACAACTTGTTTTTAGTGTCACCAAGAAGCGACCCGAAGTTTGATGACTACTCGACACCCGCAGCGATTTAAAACATGGAATAAATGAACGAAGCCTATTTAATACGAGTAATAATTTTTAAAAAAGCGTATATTGTATAAAAAATTTGATTAAAATAAAGCTTTCTTTTTAAAAAAAAAAAAAAAATTGTATTAGGTAGAAAATTAAACATTTCGTGACATATCAATTGATGTATCATCTTGCTTTATAGAGAAAAAAATCCGGGAATTCTAGAAAAAAGGTTCAAATTACTCAGTATGTTCAGATTACTGTGAGAATTTTGTCACATTTTTTCCTCCATATCTTCAAGCAGTTTCTACGACTTGTTTCTGACTGTGTTTTGGCTCAGACGGTAGTTTTGAAATTGTAATGATTTTCTATGATTTTGTATTGGATGCATTAATTTTACTAACAAAATATCTGCAAAATGATAAATTTGAAAAGTTTAAGATATTTTTCCTCGTTGCTGAGTAAACTTAACATTATTTCCAAAAAAATCACCTTCCTAAATTTATGTCGTAATTTTAGAACGGTGATTTATCTACAAATACAAAAAAAAACTTCTGTACAATGACGACTATTTTATCTGGCTAAAAATATAAAAGTTTTAAATACTTCAAATGCGTAAAGGAATATCACACTATTATATTGTTGAAGAAATTATCTCAGATGTACATTTACTATCTTCCACTTTATAACTACTATACTGAGTGAGAAAAAAATGAACCTGAATTTTACAAAAATTTAACAGTGTTTTTTAAGCAATTATCAAGTAATTTTCATGCTGATTTTTTTTACATTCTTTACATCAGTTAATAATGCTTAAAATAAATTGTGAAAATAACTTTCACAATTTATTTTAAGCATAATCAACTGATTCTTGTTACATATCTGAAGTTTATTCAGCAATTATGAGAATTTCTGAATTTTTTAAAAATGTTTTTAAGGCTCATTACTTCATCTAAAACTAGCAGACATTCTACTATTATTTACTAATAGACACCTTTAATAATTTCCTTAAATATTATAGGACATTTATTTAAAAGTTAGCAATTATTTAAGAAGAAGAATCATTTAACTGAATATCGAAGGAGATCCTCAAAACAATTCATTAATTTTTCCTGAATTGTCTTTTATCAAAATGCAACAATGATATTTTCATTGTTTGTGGTTACTGGTAGAAAATTTTATAAGACGCAATGAACATATTGAAAATGTCAGCATTATTCGAATTAATATATTATTTCCTTACCATTCTACAAGTATTTGCAACATATCTTGCAAAATTTAAAAGTTTTATCAAGAAGCAGCATTAAAAAGGATCTTCATTCTCTAGAACGGGAATTTTTATTCACATCAATTCTGTCAAGCAATACCAAGATTTTAAAAAGTTCCATAATATTATTTTGATAACAATAATGCTTTAAAAAGTTTCAGTAAAATTTAATGAAATTTTTAGATGTTGTCATTCCTTGCTGTCCAATGTTTTGTTCCAAGTTTGGTGTCAAAAACAGCCTAGCATTCCTAACTGCTATTATATTTACACCACACAGGGACGTCTTAAGGCATGGGCGTGGGTCCAGGGCCCTCGTTTCGTTCTCAACTCGACCTTAGTAGGATCATAATTCAAATTTTTTTCAACGGTCAAGTGTTATTTTCAGTTTTGCTCTCCGAAAAACTAGGAATTTTGGACGATATATTCACTGGCTCCATGTAATGACCGTCATCTATGTAAGAAAGGGGTGTAAACCACGCGCCCCGCCAGTGAATAAGTTGCGGCCCACCACACACTCACACAAAATTCTTTTTTCAAATTTTTAAAGCTTTCTTATTTTGAAATTTATTTGTGGTGAACCTTATATAAATCTAGAATATACATTTGCCTGTTACCTATTCTTGTTTTAAAAGAAATCCTTTTTGATAATAAAACTGCTTTTAGATTAATTTTTTTTGTACATTTCACACGCATTAAATATTTTAATTTAATTTTACTACAATAAAATATTTTTTATTAAATTCTGAAATGCATTATGCTTATTCTGAACTATAAATGGTACTCTGATTCTTCCCGAGTGCGATTTTTATTTATCTTTCTCCTGTGTTTGGAGTGTCCAATTAGCAAGAGGCAGTTCGAAGTATTTTTTAAAGTTTAAAAAAAATATTCAAGACCATTAACAAAGGGCTGTATATACTTAATCGTTTGCGAACGAAAGCAAATCAAATTTCAACAATGAGTAAAGAAAGATCAGTTAAAAAAGAACGCGCTGTAATTTTTAAGTAAATGGCAACTGAAATATTTTTTTTTTTGTGTTCAAAATACGATTAAAATATGCCTGCTATCTAAAAACTTTATTTCAGTTTCTAAGGAATATAATCTTAAAAGACACAGTGGCACAAATCATGGAGCAAACTATGGTTGTAAAACTTTGTAAAACAAATTGTACGAATTGAGATCAATTCTTCAAAGACAAAATAAAACACGCTCATTACATTTGTTGAAGTCTCTATAGCTGCTTTAAAGCTATATATTATTACATTTAATCCCACAAGTAGATCGAAATCATTTAATGAAAGGGAATTTAATAGTTAATGTTTATTTTTAAAATAGCGGAAGTATTATATCCAGTACAAACAAGGCGAATTAAAAATGTAAGTTTAGGTCGAATATTGTAGGTAGCAATGAAATAGCCGAGAATTTGAGAAATTTAGCACAATTCAATAATATCAACATTTCAAGCCTACTTAATTGCAATATTGATAAAATACAGATATTCGAAATTTCACTCAGCTAGTCTTTTTTTCTTCATGGATGCGATGTTAATTTAAAAATAAGTGAAGAACTTTTAGAAAAATGAATCATATCAAAATACAACATCTGGAGCTGATATAGATGTTTTAAAGAAATATTAGTTACAATTGGAAGAATTGGTTTGTCTTGCATGATGGTGCTTCTACATGACTGGTATTAAAAAAGTTGTTGCAATATTAATAGAAAAATGCAAACAGCATGGCAATAATAATGTTGAGCTTTTTCGTTGTATGTGGTATGTAGCTTTTTCATCAGCAGGAACTGTGCACCAAAGTTTTAAGCACAGGACATGTCTTTAAAAGTAGTCACCAGAATTGTAAATTATATTCGAGTATATAGACTTAACCATCGTCAATTCGCCATTTTTGAAAAATATAGAAAATGAACGCAGCAACCTGACATATTACATGGAAATTCGATGGCTTTCGAATGATACAGTGTTAAAATGATTCTTCAAATTGCTGGATGAAATTATAATTTTCTAGGAAACAAAAATATTATGAATAGGCTGAATTAAAAAGTGGACAATGAATAAAAGAGACTGGCTTTCTCAGTTGATTTTACAAGCCCTTAATGAACTTACTTTTAAACTTCAAGGCAAAAATCATGGTGTTACAACTCTATTTGATAATAATAAAAAAATGTTTGGCAAAAATAAATAGAAAAAGAAAACTCTTGTCTTACTTTGAAAGCTCTCAATATCCGTTGATTAAACCCCATAAATTAAAATTTACTGAATACGCTCATAAAATTAAACCGTCAGGTGTCGTCCGCGTCACTTGACCATGGTTCGAAATTACGCGGACCGTCCCAAAAGCACTTGTGTAACTGAACAGTGGGACGTTAATATTCACTCACTCATCTCTTTCTATCGATATTGAAATTGTTAATGAAAGCTTACAAATAAATTAATTGAAATCCAATGTGATTCTTTGTTGAATCAAAAATCTATGGAAGTTGGAATTCTAGATTTTTATACATATTTATCAGAGTAGATTATTTTCTTTAATGAAAAATAGCAAAAATTCAGAAAGGTTAACCACAATCAACATTTATGATCAATTTTAAAAACTACACAGCTCCGTATTTTTAATCAAATCTTGATGGTTTGCTTTGTGAAAAAAAACGGTGTCAAATAGCTTCCAAAAAACAATTTTAAATTGAAATTCTCAAAAAAAATTAATTTGTTTTTTTTGTAGAAAAAAATATAAAATATGTATAGTTTAAGTTTAAAAAATAGCATGTGTGTGGTGAAATATTGTATAAAACGACTACATATGTATAATATACTGTAGCGCACTCAGGAATTTTTCAGGGGAGGAAGGCAGGGTTGTGTGTGTGAAACTCCACCCTTCTCGTAACATGATCCAATTCCTTGCCCAACATATTCTTTTGATTTTATCGATTTTCGGGAACAAAAAACAGTAAAAAATTAATTATCGAATAAAAAATTAGCATAAATTAATACATTCTTTTAAAGTAAATAATTAAATTTTACGCAATATATACATAGAATTATAATCAATCGGAAGAAAATCAAAGGCTTTTTTTGGAGAGGGTTTTCGAATATTGGGACCCCCCCCCCCGTGTATGCGCCACTGATAATGTAGAATACATTGAGTTTTTGCATTGTGTCTAATAAATGCATAATACATTATAAAAGTCGTATTTTATTGATTTGCTGAAGATTGAAGACATGCGGCCCCAACTTATAATACAATAGACCATGTGGTCCATAATATTATAAGAGTTGATACCCCTGATGTAAGACAACGTCGTCAAACTTAAAAGCTGACTTGGGCTAAACAAACAAGCATTAACTTTGGCTGGGCCTAAAAAAAATCAATATTCAAAAGAAGATTATTTCGAATAATACATTATAATCTATACAAATAAATAAAATTGAAGTGTCTGTTTGTAATTTCAAATTAGCAGCTTTTTACTAAATACATTTAAAGGTAAATACCGTACTTATATCAAAAATTCTATTTTTAAAATTTTTGTCTGTCTGTCTGTTTGTTCCGGCTAATCTCGGGGGCTTCTGGTCCGATTTTAAGAATTCTTTCACCAATGGAAAGCTACTTTATCAGGGAGTAACATAAGATATATTTTATCTCCATATTCCTACGGGAACGGGAGCTATGCGGGTAAAACGTTGACGTTGCTTACTCCCCGCCAAGTTGGCGCAAAATTGTCCATTTGGTCAATAATGGAAATTTTAATAAAAAATTTCTCACATTTGTAACAAATAACTGAAACATAGTTTAATTTAGCATCTTTACAAAATGCAATTTTTAAATGGTTTTTCATTAAACAACTAACGTTTATTACGTTACGTTTGTTAGATGTCTAACTCAAACTTTGAGAAATGTCGCCAAGTTGGCTAAGAAGTTCTCTATTCCGACAATCCCGGATATTTTAATGCAAATTTTCTCCCACTTTTTAAAGAGGGAAACGAAATAAAGTTTTAGCGAATTGCACGCGCGTGATATAGAAAATTCTATGGTAATATTAATTGACAGTTTCATAAAAAGTTTTGATTACTTTAATTAGTTTGATTAGTTTTGAAAGTATTTATTACTTTGAATTTTTTTAACCTAATTATACAATATTCATATTTTGCACAAAATTTTTCACTTATACTGAACCTAGATATTTTACATGGAGGTATTACTTTGAATATATACTATGGAGGCATCCATACAATGTCACTCGCCGATAAAAATTAGGGATATTTACTTCATCTTCGATCTTTCTAATCCTCAAACCTTTTGGAATAAATACAAAGACTACATGGCGGAAGATATTTTGCGACGAAAAACAACCAAATATGGCTTTCAATGAACACATCTACAACGAAACGCAATAAAGGTTTTCAGAATTGGTTTGGAAGAAGCTACATTATTTTGGAATTATTAGCCCTAGACGTGTCGACGGAAATGGATTTTTTTTTCTGTTTTTTTTCTTTGTTTAACATTTATAATCCCCGTGCACCACGCAATGTATAACACGGGGGCATACAACACAGACAGAAGAAAGGATTGCAACACAAACATCCATGCCTTCTCCGGGATTCGAACCCAGTCCCTACGGCACCGCAGTCAGCTTCACTGACCACTATACCGGATGGGCGGCGACGGAAATGGATTGGATAATGAAATTACTTGAGAATTAAACTACGATTTTATAGCATTGCAACATCAAGTAACAGAATTTACCTCTCAATTAAAACTCCAGAAAAAAGTCACGTTTTCTAACAAGTGTTACGCAAAATAGAATCTGGCAGTGGTGCCCTCTTTTTCCTCGAAGCCCCTGGAGGAACAGGAAAAACGTTTTTGCTAAACTTATTATTAATGACCATCAGAAAAACCTAGAAGATAGCAGTTGCTATGGCTTCTTCTGGTATAACCACGAATTTACTGATCAATGATCGTACTGCACATTCCGTTTTAAAATTATCGCTTAATGTTGCATTTGAAGATTCACTCACCTGAAATTTCAGAAAAAAATAGCTCTCAAGACTGGATGCTTCCACAATGTAAGTTTTTAGTGTGGGTTGAAAGTACGATGTCTCACAAGAAAGCTATAGAAGCGTTAAGTCGGACTCTTCAGAATTTACGAGATAGTACAGATATTATAGGAGGAATGGTAGCTTTATTATATATTGGCTGGTGAATTCAAGCTTATGGGGAAATTTGAAATATTCAGTCTGAAAACGAATATGAGAGTGCATCTTCATAATGACGTAGATCCGAAACATTATGCAGAGACGTAGATGCTGGAGGTTATATTTTACTTTCAGATAATTTTGTAATGTAGAAGAAAATGATGTGAGTCTTATTGCTCAAATTTACCCGGGCTTGCAATAAAATTTAAATTGGGCTCAGTGGTTGCGCGCAAGATCAATATTGGCGTCTAACAATGACATTGTTCATAAAATCAACATTGAAAATTTAAATGACGTGCAGGGTAAGGGGGGAAATGAAGAAATATTTATCAATGAACACAATCATAGATAGAGAACAAAGTACTTTATATCCCACAGAGTTTTTAAATTCACTTGAAATTTCGGGTTAACCTTTACATAAACTTCAATTAAAACTAAATGTACCAGTTATACTTATGCAAAATCTCGATGCTCCTCGACTATGTAAAGGAACGAGGCTTTGGATCACAAAACTGATGCAGAATATACTTGGTGCCAATATTTGAACATATGAAAAGGGATAGTGTTATTATACCTCGAATTCCAAGTATCCCCACTGACCTACCGTTTCAATTCAAACAAGTTCAATTTCCAATTTTACTGTTGCTATTAACAAAGCTAACATTTCAGGTAGCAGGGGTGCATTTGGAAAAGCAATGTTTTCCCCATGACCAACTATATGTAGCCTGATCGGTGTGTCCAATGCCCAAATCTTCACATATTTGCACCTGACGGAAGAACATAGAATATGGTATACAGTAGCATCTTAGAATAATATTCTGTTTTGAGTTCTTTTAAAGAGGAATTATATATTAAATGTAGATACTTTCGATTTTTAAAAGTATTAATAGTTTAAGTTATTGAATATTTGTTGTTAATTATTATAATAAATTACGTTTTCAGTTTTTTAAACTAAACTCAATTAAAGAATTTTTAAATTTTATTGGTTCCAGCCAAGCAATAAAAAAATTAACATATTATATTATTTACTTTCTAATGATAATGTGATTACGACTTTGACAGTTATTTAAAGGCATCAACGCGAGCGGAGCCGCGGGTAAAAGCTAGTAAACATATATAAAAGAACAAGAAATATTTTATTTTTACCCCTGACACTTGACATCTGGTTATCTTGGTTGAATGAGTTATTATCTTTCCTTTTTCGGAAAAAATTTTGATCACAGGGATTACTACCAAAACTGACCCAATGCGAGCTTCCTTACTACTATTTCTAACAGGAGACCTATTCTCTTTCATACTGAAAATAATTGCTCGCACCAATAAGTACTTCCAAACACGGGAATAATTTTACATGGGAATTTTTGAGTATTTTTAAACCTGGCTGGTAAATATTTGAAAACATCAGGCACACCCATTCCAATGAATTTTGCTTTCAAATTAGAGCCGCACTGAATTTTAAGGCACTTAGTGAATTCTACCTATTTCACTTTTATTTGCGTCGGTTTGTTATTTCATCATATATTTTAGTTTGTGCCGATATATTGGCCCCGGGTCGCAAAAATGTTCATTGTGGGCCGCGAGTTTGACACCCCTGATGTAAGACCAAACCTATCATAATACACCATTATTATTCATTCAGTCAAAAGGCTGCAGTCGGTCGAGCCGGTTTGTGTGATTGTAAGTCATGTACATTTGTTGGTTTCGGGTTATTGTTTGTACTACATTTGTGTAGGGGCACAGGATCTACTTTTGAGCAGGGGACCAGGACCTCAAGAAGTCCTTGACAACACATTCCCTTTTAAGGTTCCAAGAGATTTAAGATGAACACAAAATGTATTGCGATGGTAATTGGAAAGAGACTGATTCTGAACTGTCCAATGACGTCGTCTATGTCTAACATTTCAAAACACTTCATGAAACAAGAATTTCCAGCATCCGAATATTCCCGTATTAGGAGTATTCGCAACTTTAACAATATTCAAGAAATACTTGATTGTTTTCAATCAAGTATTTCTGGAACAATTTCCTGATAGATTCATACTGGTCAAATGCCCAAATCCGATGTTATATTGGTTAAATCCGAACCATATATTATAAGTGGTTCCACAGTACCTTTTAAGGGTGTTGTGTTGATTCTTAAGGAAAAAGTGCTTCCTAATAGGATAGGCCCCCCACTGGCGAAGGTGGTCCTGAGTGGGTCTTGTATCAAAACTATTCGGTGCCCTTCTTGGAAAAATAAATTAAAATGATCGCGTTAATAAAACTTAATGGAATTTTTCAATTTTAATGTTACCTGTATTTTACTTCAAATGATCTTTCTCATGGTTCCCTCTGTACAGAGTTTTTTTTAACTCCTTTCTGAAATTGTACCACTTTTTGTCGTCTCATTATGTTGCGTAAAGCGATACCTGGTTTTAATGTTTTCTAATCTTTGGAACAGAGATGTAAAATTTATTGAAAATTTTAAGCCGTTTGAAGTCAGTGACGGATGATTTTATAAACGTAAATGGAAGTTCTGTAAATAAGACTATTGGTACCAATTTTCCGATTTTCCTTGGAGGCTTTGTAGCTTAGGGATTCCGCATCTTTGATTCGGGGGTAGTTATGCCTCTGGGGAAATCTTTGGGTACTTTGCACAGCAGCCAACCGCATTACTGCTGAACCCAGTGGACATCCGATTTTCTTCTGCATTCCGTTTTAAAATGACATCGCTCTTGAAATGCAGAGGGGTATTTCTAATCATGGTCAAGGTGGATTCCTTATCCGTCGCCAAGGAGAGGACAATGGGGGGGGGGGAGACATCTCGCTCCATTTGTCAAAACTGCTCCCGAGTACTGACTAAACATAGATACAATGAGACGTACAGAGGCTATTCTTAGAGAAAGGGACGGGCGCACTTATTTTTACGCAATCCCCTCTCCCCTTCTGCTGCGCTCTCTGTCCAGGTAGTGCTCGGAATTTCTGCGACACTGCCATTGATTCGTGACTCTCAAGAGCATCAGGGACACAAATAATTGGGAGGGAGGAGAGGGATTTACTTTTTAGGTGATTGTGGAGGTGTATAGTTTTCACTACCTTTTCTTTTTTTTAAAAAACATGATTGCAATATGTGTTTTTCTAGAAGCAATCTCCCGTACGGCTTTCATAACGTATATTTTTGAACGAGTTACTGGAAAAGTAACTCACAAATTCCCTCAATATTTTTATTTAGCCGGTAATTTATAAAAAGTCAGTTTAAGTCATCGAAGTGAACTTTCGAAAATGAAGATGAAGAGATGCACTCAAAAAATTCTGGAAAAATAAAGAAATTGAGTCGATTCTATTTCTATGTATCCCCCTATCATTTTATTGCTCATAATTAGAATAACGGGCGACACCTTTTCACATGTGCTTAGTTGTTACTCTTTTTTCATTAACTTGATTATTTTGCTTTCATGCTACATTGAGAACATTTTGTAAAATATGGAGCGTTACTTTAACTTGTTATTACAGCAATGCATTAAAAATACGTGTCACAGATTCATACTTCACATTTGTTGCTATTATAATGCACTCATGTCCATGAATTAAGACAAACTCAGAATCACACGGAAATCACACAAACTCTTGAGTAAAAATTTCACGTGTAGAATTATCATACACATTTTCAAAAATAATATGCAAATTACAGGAAGCCAACAGACGTCGCTAATAGTACTTCACAATGACGTGGATGTAAGAGAGAGGTATATAAGAAATGGTGGCAAAGAAGTAAAATTGTTCACAAGCTTTCTGTAGCCACTCATTGCTATAAACAAAACGTTATGATACAGAGGACGCATGTGGATGGCTTTTACGAGGTAGAATTATCGTCCGCCTGGAATGCGGGCGTACTCAGATGGAAGTATCTGAGAAACTTGGAATTGCCCAAAGTTTCATCTCTAGGCTTTGGCAATGATACCAAGATGACAAAAATGGCAGTAGACGTTACAGTACAGATCTTCCCTCGAGTTACAATGCCGAATGAAGACTGTTATTTGGTAGTAACTGCCAAACTAAGCAGACAGAACACAACATCCCACCTGTTTCATTAGCTATCTGCAGCCATGGATATGACAATTTCACGAAAAACCATGTACAAATGTTTGGTGCCCATGGATCTGTATGGAATACTTGTCAGATGGCAACTCACTGTCGCCAGTGGTTAGCCTGGAGTAGAAAACATGCTATGTGTGTGTGGACACTGTCCTAGTGTACTTGTTTGATGTTATACGACGAGTCCAGGTTTAGCATGCACTTTGATTCATGTCGAACTTTCCAATTGAGAACGTCAGGTATCCATTACCACCAAGATAACAACATTGAACGGCACCATTACGCAGGTACAGGATTGCTCGTTTAGGGGGGGGGGGATTGTATTGAGCTCCAGAATAGATATGCATGTTCAAATTGGAATCATGGCAGACCCAAATTCATCGGGACATCATTCTAAAACAACATGTATGTTATTTAGGGGTGCCAAGAGCGCAGAATTTGTTTTTATGGATGGCAATACCCGTCTTCACCAAGCAAACATTCCAAAAAAATGCCCTCAATCTGAGGATATCACCCGCATGAATGGCCAGCATTCTCACTTGACTTGAATCCGATGGAAATGTGTGGGACATGCTGGGTCGAGGATTTTCAGCCGTCAACCACCTCCTACATGTGTACGGAACTTCAGAGTATTGCTTGCTGAGAGGAGTAATTTTACCCAAGATCAGCTCAATAGTTTGATATTCAGCATGCCTAGACGTTTTTCTGACTATATTTCATTGCATATAGGACATAAAATCTATTAACCTTCATACCAACTATGTAATATTAAATTTTTGTGCAGAGTATTTTTTTCAGAATCGCTCCAAGTTCGTATTTTCTTATGAATGGTGTCATATATACACCATCTTTTTTGTTCTTTATATTTTTTTAATAAGTGGGCTTTATAAAAAAAGGTCACTTTTATTTTTATTTCTTAACTTTCATTTGCAAGATCTGACATTATCCTTAATTTATGGACTTGAGTGTAGATAATTAAGACTGATTAAATCGGTAAAGCAACTAGAGTCTAAAGAAGTGTAAAATGGTTTGTAAAGGGTTTCCGATTTTTTTGAGGAGGTGAGCTCCACTCGCAGCTTTCTGGGTAATTTTTGCTTTTTCCTTTTCCAGTCAAACATCATCGACGTTTTCTCTTTTGGAGATTCCTTTTTTCACTGATTATGGAAAGAAATTTTAGATAAAACTGAGCCGGTTTCAAACAGAGCCAGAAAACCTTTACTTTCAAGATGTACCCGGATGACTAGGAAACTATTTATTGGCTAAATAATAGTTTTAATAAATATAATAGTGGATAGCAGTAGAATAAGAAAATAAAAATAAAATGAATGTGTACAATTTATTTTTTACTTAACCTTTGGTTTTCCGTTTATTATCCGTTTATTTAATTACACACGCTGAGGGTAGTAACATTTATCACATGTTCTAATAAACCACACGTTGAGGAGGTCTGCACATGAATTTTCTAAGATCTATTAATTTTCACTTTTTTACATTTTTTAAAAGTTCAAATATTTTTTGTTTAATATGATATACGATATTAGGAAATACGATAATTAGAAGTATTTTTTTAACGAAGCTACTCCTTGACGCGCATCAAATGAGCTCAGCTAGGAGAACCTGTGTTTCCCCATGCATAAGTTTCTGGTGAGCGCGAATATATATGATGTTCAAGAGGAAAAGTTACAGTGTATTGGGCATATGCAAAAGTGTATGGGTACACGTCTTTTGGATCTTAAAAGCAAAAACAGAGACAAAAAAGTTAAGTGAATGCATGAAGACTGCCCTTTGGGTTGTTTATTTTCATCTTCTGTCTTCAAACGAGAGTCCTCAACATGGACCGTATCCTGAAGGTATAAATTCATGGTGCAGGTTTCAAAAGGCAGAAGCTGAATATAACGAAAGGCACCGTGATCATAAACACTTAAACACGTGCTATATGTCATAATGAATTATATGAAGTCAATTCTTAGAGATCTAGGTGATCCTATGCTATAAGAAAAGGTTTACATGGAAAGACCCAGAACCCAAAGGAGTCAGGTAACAACACCATATGGGCAGTGATTCCAAAATCTACATTTGTGGAATCAAAAACGCTAAAATGAAGGGTAAATATGGCTATTGCACAGTTCAATAGGATTCATGTAGCAAAATTAAGGATCTTAGAACATTGTGACATTCAACCAAGTTACAAATGTGTGTCATGCTTCAAAAAATTATATATACGTAGGATTCGTGTAGCTCAACGAAAGCATTTTAAGATCCCCAAAAAAGGCTAAATTGTTAAAAAAAATTTTTAAAAAATTAGAAGAGTCTTTTTTATAGGAACATAGAGCAAATATAAGGCTTCAAATGCTTCTGAAAATTACTAAAAAGTAAATGCTCAAAAATTACAATTTTTTTACTTTAAAGCCTGTTTTCTCAAAATGTAATATTTTTTTCACTTTATATACTTTTTTCTCAAAAAATACTTATTATATAATCCTCAAATTTTCAGTCAGCATACTTTTTAGCATGTTTACGCATTTTTTAATGGAGGGAATTAGATATATCTAGCAAACTTTTTTAGATAAGGCTTTTTAAACTAAATGTTAAGGGAAAAAATTGGACATTTTTTAAAAAAATTCATAATTATTTTAATTTTTAACAAAAAAAAAAACAAAGCTTTTCGTCAAAGTTTTATTGATCACACACTCACACACACAGATATATATATATATATATATATATATATAACCTACTGTAAAAGTTTTATCCATTAGAAGTAAGTAGTTTCTGAGAAAAAGGTGTACACATAAACTTACGCGCAATTTATCATAGGCTTCTATGGAAGTGCCGGATTCCCTTAATCCCAAACGAAACTATTGGAATTGATTCCAAAAATTATTCGTAATTTTCTCTTATAATGGAAGATTTACAGAATGTTTTCATCATGAGATCAAAGTGAGTAGACTTCCTTTACAAATTATCTTGAAGGGTCTTTTAAAAAAAATGAATAGTCATGAAGTTTATTTTCTTATTGTACCCTACGGGAGAGACTTGATGATTCTCTGTGTGATCATGCATTTGTTCTCTGTTGCATCTATCGAGGAAATGTTGCTTGTGGACACCCGTGCGCGGCCCCCACGCGCTGTCGGGACGCGATAACATTCCAGACAAGCAGAACTGAAAAGCTCCTAGACATTAATTAAAAGGGAAGACAGCTTTGATTTATAGCTTGGCACCCGACCAGATTTCTCAAATTCATCTCTCCCCTTCCTCTCGGTTTTTGTTTTTAATCAACGTCGCACTAGAGCTGTGTCACTTCCAGCCTCTAGTCGAGGACGGCACCAGGTCCGCTCTCAGACGAGGCTCTGTATCTTGCAGCAACTTCTATCTACTCCTCGTTTGTTTCGTAGTCGAATTAATGTCACTTCAGAGCAATCTATCAGATTATCGACGACGAACATTCGTTTCGAGCCACGATCAGATGACGAGGATTAAGTCTGAGCCTCACTTCCAAAAGTTCTACATTACATCAAGCATCTTGACGTCCAATTCTTTTTGACATCCATTGTCCCTCAAGATGATGGCTTCTGGTATTAGAACCGATCAACGATCTATGAGCCAGTAAAATTACGAATGGACGAAACCTCTCCCATAAATGTTTACACAGGTATATTCAAAAAGTATAAATACTTCCCATACTATTTTTTTAAAACATCGAGACGAGGGTGACAATGACGAGGGGGGGGTGACGAAGTCTTGCGGGTGGCACTTCGCCGCCCCCCTCGGATGCTTCCTCTAATTGGCCCATTAATCAACGCATTCCTGCGCGTGATGACGCTGCACATCGTGGGTGAGCGCTCCCCCCTCCCGTCATATAGCAAACAATGGAGAAAGTTGTGCTGCAGCAGGGAGAAGAACCCACCTGGAACAGAGGAGTAGGAGGGGTCTTGAATTAGAAAACCGTCTGCGGTGAGCATAAGGTAGCATTGACGAGTGGATCTGTTTACTTTTCAGAGACAAGGGGAGCTTTCACGCGCGTCTTGGGTCATCCCTTTGCTCCCTCCCTCTTTTCATCTGCGACTCAAAACAACGCGATTCCGAAACGCATCCCTCGTAGTCACGAGCGAACGAGCCGCAAATATGAGTCCTTTGTCAGACCAAAGGAGTCGCCACGCATCCACCGAGAGGCAGCGAAATTCAAGGGTTTCGGAGTTTGGCGACTTTTCAGAGATTCATTTTGACTATCACGTATTTTCTTATAAGCGCTTTTTTACGTAATTAATGTTGAGGGCATATTTGTATGATTTTAAATGCCGATATCACAGCATTTTCCCAGCTATTTGAAAAAGATTCCCACAATAAGAAGGCCGCTTTAAATTGATCCTCAATTGTGAATTTGCGATCATCTATTGATGGCCTTCTGGAGGACGAGGTACTGACTCATTTCACTTGATAGATGTTTTTCACTTCGAACCTGCTGCCCTAGTGCTACTTTAGAATAGGAATTCTGCACCATTTTCCGAAGAGGCACCCCTCAGAAAGTTTTGTGTGATAGGTTCAATGAAATGGTTGCTGAAATACCGTGTGTGCATAGCATGTAAGGTATGTATATATAGCATGTATTGATAAACCAAAAACAGTTTTTTTTGTAACTTTACACATTTTATTCTTTGCGCTGTGATACATTGATTAGATTAATTATATATCACGAGGGAAATAAACAATACAGAGTTTTGAAAATAAGTATTTTTTTTCCGAGGGGAAAAAAACCAAGATCTCTGATGCCAAGGTCGACAAATAAACTAGAATTCCTCTTTAGGATTTTAATTACAGCATATTTAATGGGCTACATTCCCGACGGTCTCATAATAAATGCAATCACGTGTTCTCCATGCATTTCCACAAATGACAGATTTGTACTTGTTTAACTCGTAAAATTTAGATATAGCTTCAAATTTGATAATTGAAATAAATAATTTGATAATGAAGATAATGAAATATGAATTTAAAAGAAAGTTTCTAAAAGCAAAAGTTGAAAATAGCAAAGCGCACGAACTGATTGTCTCGAAATACGTGATAGCAGTTACGAGGGCAATCCGATAAATACTTAGCCTACAAATGAAAAAACAAAAATCTTGGAAAAAATGCAATTTATTTTTCAATATAATCTCCTTCTAATTCGATACACTTGACCCAGCGATGCTCCGACTTCTTTAACCCGCCTGAAAAAAAAAGTTTTCTCAAGGCCTGCAAAGTAGGGGGCGGCTTCCTCATTCGAGTGAAATTTCTGCCCTACGAGTGACTTTTTCAAGTTGGAAAACAAGAAGTCGCAACGGGCCAAATCTGGAGAATACGGTAGATGGGGCAGCAGTTCGTAGCCCAATTTGATCAATTTAACCGTGATGAGTGTAGAGGTGTGAGTCGGTGCATTGTCGTGGTGGAAGAGCACTTTTTCTTCGCCAAATGGGGCCGCTTTTTTTTTTAATCCACGTCGAATTGGCCCAATAATTGGATTTAGTTCTACCTTGTGACCGTTTTGCCCTTCTTCAGGTAGTCCATGTATATCACACCTTGCGAATCCCAGAAAACGGTGGCCATCACCTTTCCTGCCGATGGGACAGTCCTTCTTCGGAGCAGGTTTACCGGGTAAAGTCTAATGTTTCGACTGTTCCTTGGTCTCTGGTGTGTACCAGTGGATCCATATTTCGCTAACGGTCACGTAACGACGAAAAAACTCTTTCTAATTGCGCTTAAACAGCGCCTAATACTGCTCTGAACTGGTCACACGGTTGTGCTTGTTATCCGGAGTGAGCAAACGCGGCACCCATCTTGTGTCGACAGCTTTCTCATACGTAAAATTTCAGGTAGGATATGCGCCACGCGGTCTTTTGAGATGCCTGCTACCTCAGCTATCTCACGCACCTTCCATCGGTGGTCTGCAAAAACGAGATCGGGGATTTTCGTCACGTTATCCTCCGTGGTTGCTGTTTTCGGGGAACCTAGGTGTGGCTTATGAAAAACCGACGTGCTACCACGTTGAAATTCGTTGAACCAATCTTTGACAGTCGCCATCGAAGGAGAAGCGTCCCCACACACTGCATCCAAGCGTTCTTTGATTTCACTGCGCGATTTCCCTTCCAAAAACAAAAATAGAATCACCAAACGATATTGCTGCTTTTCCATTTTTTTTTAAATCAACGGATACGCTTGCTTTGACACGCTTTCAAAACAGAACTACAAGTCCGATCCGGCTGAAATTTCGTCAGTAGCCGTCTACAGGAAGGTACTACACTATATAGTGTATTTCTCTTAAGATAGAAGTATCATCTGGCAGAGATGCTAAGTACTTATAGGACCGCCCTCGTATTATGTGTTCACCACGAATTTAGCCCGTTCTTCTACGCAAATAATAGTCTAAGTCGCCGAGAAAGGCTGTGTTACTTTAATAGAGTACTTCTATTGAATAAAAAAACTGAAAGAAACTTTTTGTTGTTTTGTCCAAGTCCAAGTTTTGTCCAAGTGCAGAGAAATCAAATGGCGCCGATGGCGTCCAAAACGGATTTTGCTATGTCGAAGACCTTTGGTGTAGAGAGCAGTTGATGGTCCTAGGGCCTTAGGTCTATGTTTATCCAATATAGGACAATTAAAAATATGATTGGGAGAAAGTTGAATGTCAGAGCAGTGAGGACAAGTATTATAACTTCTTCGGCACTTAGTCGGGCTATGATGATTGAAATTACAGGGTTACAATTAAGTTCTGGAATGAAGTGTTTTTTCTCTGTATGGGAGGTGAGTTTATGTTGCATCAGCATCGGTAAGGATAAGGTTGTTGGAAAGTTGAGGATAATTTCGAGCCCTTCAACTTTCATGTATTTTTTCAAACATAAGGTGTAATATGTTTGTAAAATGTGAAAGCAGGTGTGTGAATTGTAACACAAACACACACAAATTGAAAAGTGATAAGATAGAATATTATCTTTTTTAATGGTTAATAAATTACTAATTATAATTTTTGCACATATATAATCAAAATTCAACACTGTTGACTACCCACTGTTAGGTCCCGTCTAAAATGATTCAATTGCTTAAATCCTCTTTCTTTGAGCATTTCAATTTTCAGAGAAGTATATTATCTTTGTTATTAATTTATTCATTTTAAGTATTTTCTTCTCAAAATCTCAGTAGTGAAATAAATACATAATGCAAATATGCTTTGACTATTCTTTAATATTAATAGAAATCATACTCAAAATGCAGCAATGAGGAAAAACTACGTGTCTTAAAAACTTCGTTTACTGAAATATTTTTTCTTTCTGAGCTGATACAATTATTTTGATGTCAGTGAATATACATTGATGGAATACAAAAAACGGTTCAATGTTTTTCGGTGGAAAAAAGGATTATACCACCAAGCATAAGCGTTTTTTTTAAAAAATTACTTTTGATTGAAATTTATATATATATATATATATATATATATATATATATATATATATATAACTAAGCGAACTTTAAAAAATACGCCCTCGCATTTTAATTTCGGCTATACAGTTTTTCCAAATATGAACAAAAAGTTGCTGTAACCTGATTTGAGTGAAATTCGCGCCAAAATCAACCCCTTAGGGGGCCGATGCCCTTTCAATATGTCAATTCTCAAACGTCCTGCCGTTGGTGAAGTAAGTGCCAGCTCTGGTGTCTTTCTCGTCATTTGACCGAGGTCTGTCCTCACTAGCTCTCGCGTTGCTTGAAAGTGCGACGTTAGTGTAACTCCCTCAGTCTTCCATGAAACAATTCACTCGAAACAATCTGCTACACACTTTCCGAAAGAGGATGAAAGGCACGAGGAATTTTTAAAATTAACAAATATATCAGAAAGAATAAGATGCATTGAGAAGGGGTAGTCATAGTGAATTGAAAATACTCAAAATAAAAATTTAAAAATTATTTCCATTAGGATAGCGGGGATGCTAATATTAGAGGGTCAGAAAATGGTTTTGTTAATTTATTTAAAAATGAAGTTAATCTATCTATATATATACATATATATATAATTATAAGTTTTTATTACATTATTTACTTACAAGAGATGTGTGCAAAATTCGGAACAAGTTATTTCAAATAAATAATTAAATCAGGTAAAGTTACTTAAATCAGTAATTATATAGTTCCACGTGAAATGTAAAAAAACTAATTTAAAGACTATTTTAAATGATGCTGATAGTATGTGATATTTATTTTATGTGTTACTGTACTGTGTGTTTTATGTACTTACTGCACCTAAATCAAGCTACATCTTTAGAAAAATTAGCGAATTGAGATTAAAAGAAGTACGTCTTGTCTTGAATAGTTGGAACAGGGATGTGTGATTTTAAAGAACTGTATAATATAAACCGATTGATAAAACTAATGCTTATCATGGATATAATATAATGTGATCTTACAAGGGTAGGGCACGACTTAGGAAATTCATTTGGGGACGAGATTTTGTTAAATAGTAGAACTCCTTTAGGGTGTTCAATCCTCAATGTAATTCAATGAATGGGCAGTCAATTTGGACAAAATAGCCTTCGAAATTCATGCTTAGCTTTTATACAATTAAGTTTTAATTGTTTCCAGCGACGCAGTGGCATGATTGGTAGAATACCTGTTTACCACGCAGGTTGGCCTCTGTACGAATTGCGCAATCGGTTTTAAATTCACTTAATTTTTTTTTACAATTATCAAATATTAATTTATTTAAAAAAGACATTAAACATTTTTATGATTATAAAATAATGTCATTAATAATGTATAATGTAAGATATGTATTATTTTTATTATATTTATTATAAAATAATTTTTTATAAATAATTATTATGATATATTTCATGTATTATTATAACATTTTAGAAAATATTTTATTTATAATATATTGTATTTCGTATTATAAAACTATTTTTTAACTAATTTTTATATAAAATATAATTTAATATTTATTATAATATATTTTTATATTATAAGTTTTATTTATAAATAATTATATTTATAAAATGTAATATAAATATTTATATTATTACAGTAATTATTTTACTTTTTAAAATACAAAATAGCTATCTAAAATATCATTTAATATTTATAAACCTTTTAAATAAATGTATTTAATTGTAAAAAAAAACACTTGCCTTACAGTAGTCGCATATGACGTGTAATATCTGACATGTTATTGTGGTAAATACGCAATAACAGCTTAAATCCTGAAGAAAAGGAATCGGGTATGTTTGGAAATAATATTTTATCGAATAATTATATCATTAATGAAAATTTTATATAATAAACAGAAGGAGTAATTCAATTTTTTATTAGAAATAATTATTCTTAAATTGGGGAAGAGTGGAGGCAATTGATTTATAACAAAACAAAAAAAAACACATATACTTGTGATTTTAAAGTATTTAAAAACCGTTGAAAAACAGCGTCAATAACAGTACCACTGTTAGTTGTCGAAACATTTCGATTTTCTTCATTTCAAGCTTGAGTTCATCATTCAAAAAAGCTATGAGCGCTGCAAATCACAAAATCGTGAAAATTTAATTAGCTTGGTAAATGTTTAAAAATTAGAATTATTAGATAAAATCACAAAATTACCTGTGTAATTAATTAGTTAGATTTTTTTAATCGAGAAACTTTTTTAAGTGTGATGAACTTTATCAGACGCTTAACAGTAAATATAATTACTAATATAATTTACACATACAAATATAACTTCAGATTTCCCACACAACGAGCCCTGAGACTTCGGCAATTGAGCGTAAGAATCGCAAGTTTATCTAGGAGGAAGTCTGATGACTTGCTGATATGTACGAAGTGAATTTAGAGTCAAGAAAACGAAAGCGAGTTTTTGAATTCGAATAGTTTGAAATGCTAAATTTAACAATATAAAAAAAAACTCGCGGCTTGATGGTTTCTAGAGTTGGACTCCGATGCGAGGGTAGCGAAGAGACACCACACCACCAAGCGTGATGATTGATCAAATCAAATAGCGCGCTTCCCCGACTTCCTGTTACACTTCCGTCCTTTTTCACGAAATTACTCCTACAAATATTCAGCAACCAAGGGGAAAGCATAAAGAATTAAATAAAAAAAACCTATTGCTCTACTCGAACCGAGGCCAACTGCGTGGTAAACAGGCATTCAACCAACCATGCCACTGCATCGCTGGAGGTAATTAAAACTTAATTGTATAAAAGCTAAGCATGAGTGAGTATTTCTCTGTCCAAACTACCACGTCACTCCAACGAAAAAACATTGAACCTCGACAGATTTAATGTGCCTCGGGATCTTCTACATGGCGGATTTTCAGTGGCGTAAGGATTCAAACCCACGACCCGAAATCGATTTATGGTCTCGATTTCATGACCATATCCATTAAGCTACTGCGGCCTCTTTCATTTTTCATCTTCTGTTTCCGTACATTTTTCTAAGCACTTGTTAAAGATCTAAAAGCCCACAAGAGGGAACCTATAAAATAGACATAAAAATATATTTTTATGAGACACGAATTGGAAAATGTAATTCCTTGTCTATTTCTTTTAAAGATTCATTTGTTGATTTTCGGATCTATGAGATGTGCTTAGAAAGTTTCTGAAATGGGAGATAAAAACGCGATCCCCAAACGATTTCATTCACGGATTCGAGGAAGCGGCCGCTGAGAAAACCGTTTGACCTCCCATGACCGTCGTCTTCTATCAAATGGATGCCTTCGTGGCTCTACGCTGATAAAGACGACCATTACGGAGATCAAAGGTGCGTTTCGAGAGGTTTCCGCCATTTCACATGTCGTTCTACGAATAGGAGCGCACCAGTTGAAGAGACAGCGAATGTTGATGAAAGTGCAGTATTTCTTCAACCGGTTACTGGCTAAACAATGTTGCCTTCAAATGCTCTGAATGGAATACAGACCTTAATTAAACAATTTTATCAATATTTTAAAAACTTTAGTTCTAAGAAGGGACAGTTTAACAAAATAAACACACACACACGTATAAGGATATTATGAAATAACTAAAAATACACACAAAAGGCCTTTTAAAATAAATGCCAGAATTCAATTTAGGATTTCATATTTTTTACTAATATAGAGACAAAATGAAAGCAATTTGGTTGGTGGTGGCTGATTACAGCCATTATTGCGAGCCATATCGATATTTTTGAAAGGCATTTTCAGTAGAAGATTTGTGTTTGCTTAATGTCCCATGGAATACAATCAATCAATGAAAATGGCTGAATTGAATGAGGATTTAAGTTTTGATGGTTGAATGTTATTTGTCATCTTGATCCTCTAAATAATCTTCCTCCAGGCCTGTCCTTTTTTAGCCTTTTTTCAATTAGCCACCCTTAGAATTGAACTCAATGGCACAACAGCCCATGAAGCCCAAGGCCAACTGTGCTTATCTCTGTATACGTGACTTTAGGCGCTGGGATGCATGCGCAGATGTTTCGGTCAAGTTGTCAGTCTGACGTGAAACCCCCACTGTTCAGTTCCCGAGCAAGCTTGGTACTCATTTATCGACCCACCGAAGGGATGAAAGGCTGAATCGACATTGCCCAGCCCGGGATTTGAGCCCCAGACCTGTGGCATGGAAGCGTGATACACTTCCACTCAGACAGTGTGCTTCAGTCACCCTTAGAGGGTAGCGAAATCCTTTTCTAGGCAGTCAACTCACTTGAGGCTGGGTCCATCCCTATCTCTTGTCCCAGTGGACTTGGTCAAGCCCAGTAGGCTTGGGCTACGTTGAACCTTCCTTGTTCATTCTAATAACGAGGATCATTTATTTGATTTTTGGATTTTAATACACTTGACTATAGGTCTGGTCACCTGAAGATACGCTAGAGTTCTAAATCTGAGCGTCTGTGCCGAATGCCATCGACTTAAGTTCCTCCAAAAATAGCTTTGAGGATCTGGCGCTCAAAAATACCGAGAATATTTTCAGTATTCACGGTTACACCAGGTGGTCGGAATACAGTCAGAGGGGGGAAATGACTCCTCGCTTGGAATCTTACTTTCCTAATTTCATTGCCATGTTGTTCATCGGGCAGTTTTGCATAATGTTGCGAGGAACCAACATTTTCATTACTCCCCGAAATCGTTGCGCAACATCACATTTGTGTACGACCCGGAAATTGTGTCCCATTTTAGCCTTTACCTTCAACATGTTTTTCATGCACTGCGAGAAACGATTTTCAAAACTGAGAGCAAACAGCTCACACACACACTTTTGAGTACTTCACATTCTCAAAATAGCTCCGATGCACGCTTACTCAAATTTGAGAATCGCATATTCTCATATCGAGACACAAGTACATTGTCATTTTTGAACCTGTTACGGGATCAAATTTTTGAGAATGAAAGATCGATATGAGTATATAATGCACTCATATTTGAATCTGTTAATGTATCAAATATGAGTTAAAACAATAAAATGAGTATGTATAGCATTTATTTTCGGTACTGTTGTATCTAATATGATTTTTTAACAGAAAAATATTTAGTGAACCCAAATCTTAAGGGATTTAAAAATGTGATACATGAGTTGTAAATTTTCACTTTCTACATCTTGCGTATTATTTTATTTTCTATTCATGAACTTTTTACACTTAACTTCGAAATCAAAATTCATTTTACATTTATTGTGTGTAACAAAAAGGTACTCGCATATTATCGCGAAAGTGCCTAAGTTAAAGATAACTCGCCAAATTGGCAGTAACGATTTCGCATGTGTCCTACGCGCTGAATTAGCAACCATGTACTTCGTTTTATATAATGTCGCCAATACGGTGGCGACAATACGCAAGTATCAACAAAAATATTACTTTTCGAAAGAAAAAAAATGCAACTATTATTTGATCACAAACTGCATGTCTTCGAACTTATACCGCAAATATAAATCTTTGAAAACTGCAAAAATAAATTCGATGTAATAGTTAAACAAATGTGTATGCATTTTGAACTAGTTCCAGAAGCAATTTCATTCATTATTTATATTTATGTTTCTCTAGAAGCATTATATTGTTTCCTTAAAATCATATACAAGCAGAAAATTAACTTTTATTTAAAAAAATTCAGCCCTTCAATAATAAGTTATTAGAAATATCTAGGAAACATTATGATAAATAGCAGATTTTTCAAAGTAAAAATTTCAAAACAATGCCAGAAAGAAATAGCTTTTTTTACATATTATGTAACCTGAAGAAAAAAACCTTTTGACTAAACTAACACTCATTGGGCCCAGGTGTGTAAGTACTCTTTATATCAATTGTTTTGTTTAAATAGAAACATCTATCCACATGGAAATAAAGAAAATGCATTGCTATATTACAAATTAAGCTCGTTTTTTGTTAATCAACTGATTTTACACTTTC